>JAOPSE010001051.1:0-201886 GCA_029449295.1 Zea luxurians
CAATGCCACTCAACCCCCATTTTTGTCAAAAATAGCCATGAACGACAATTTTTAGTAATACCGAAAGCGAACACCTACGGATTTTTGACCAAGAAATGGTCTGCACTAGAAATCCAAGAATGTGATCTATGGCAAGGAAACATATGTGGGATGAGCGTACGAGCCTTTGGTCGATGATCAATGGCCACAACCCTCATTTTTGTCGAAAATAGCCATGAACGACCATTTTCAATAATACCGAAGGCTAACACGTATGGATTTTTGACCAAGAAATGGTCTCCACCAGAAATCCAATAATGTGATCTATGGAAAGGAAACATATGTGGGGTAATGTATACGAGCCTCTGGTCGATGATAAATGGCCACACAACCCCCATTTTTGTCAAAAATAACCATGAACGACCATTTTCAATAATACCGAAGGCTAACACCTACGGATTTTTGACCAAGAAATGGTCTCCACCAGAAATCCAAGAATATGGTCTATGGCATGGAAACATATGTGGGGTGAGGTGTACGAGCCTCTAGTCGATGATCAATGGCCACACAACCCCATTTTTGTCGAAAATAGCCATGAACGACCATTTTCAATGACACTGAAGGCTAACACCTACGGATTTTTGACCAAGAAATGGTCTCCACCATAAATCCAAGAATGTGATCTATGGCAAGGAATTATATGTTTAGTGAGGTGTATGAGCCTCTGGTCAAGGATCAATGGCCACACAATCCCCATTTTTATCGAAAATATTCATGAACGACCATTTTCAATAATACCGAAGGCTAACATATTCGGATTTTTGACCAAGAAATGGTCTCCACCAGAAATCCAAAAATGTGATCTATGGCAAGGAAACATATATGGGTTGAGGTGTATGAGCCTCTAGTCGATGATCAATGGCACACAACCACCATTTTTGTCGAAAATAGCCACAACGACCATTTTCAATAATACCGAAGGCTAGCACGTACAGATTTTTTCCAAGAAATGGTCTCCACTAGAAATCCAAGAATGTGATCTATGGCAAGGAAACATATGTGGGTGAGGTGTACGAGCCTCTGGTTGATGATAAATGGCCACACAACCCCCATTTTTGTCGAAAATAGCCATGAACGACCATTTTCAATAATACCGAAGGCTAACACCTACGGATTTTTGACCAAGAAATGGTCTCCCACACGAAATCCAAGAATGTGATCTATGGCAAGGAAGCATATGTGGGGTGAGGTGTACGAGCCTCTGGTCGATGATCAATGGCCACACAACCCCCATTTTTGTCAAAAATTGCCATGAACGACCATTTTCAGTATATCGAAGGCGAACACCTACGGAATTTTGACCAAGAAATGGTCCTCCACCAGAAATCCAAGAATTTGATCTATGGCAAGGAAACATATGTGGGATGAGGCGTATGAGCCTCTGGTCGATGATCAATGGCCACAACCCTCATTTTTGTTGAAAATAGCCATGAACGACCATTTTCAATAATACCGAATGCTAACACGTATGGATTTTGACCAAGAAATGGTCTCCACCAGAAATCCAAGAATGTGATCTATGGAAAGGAAACATTTGTGGGGTGAGGTCTACTAGCCTCTAGTCGATGACAAATGGCCAAACAACCCCCATTTTTGTCGAAAATAGCCATGAACGACCATTTTCAATAATACCAAAGGCTAACACCTACGGATTTTCGACCAATAAATGGTCTCCACCAGAAATCCAAGAATGTGATCTATGGCAAGGAAACATATGTGGGGTGAGGTGTACGTGCCTCTGGTCTATGATCAATGGCCACACAACCCTATTTTTGTCGAAAATAGCCATGAACGACCATTTTCAATAATACAGATGGCTAACACGTACGGATTTTTGACCAAGAAATGGTCTCCACCAAAAATCCAAGAATGTGATCTATGGCAAGGAAACATATGTGGGGTGAGGTGTACGAGCCTTTTGTCGATGATAAATGGCCACACAACCCCCATTTTTGTCGAAAATAGCCATGAACGACCATTTTCAATATTACCGAAGGCTAACACCTACGGATTTTTGACCAAGAAATGGTCTCCACAAGAAATCCAAGAATGTGATCTATGGCAAGGAAACATATGTGGTTGAGGTATATGAGCTTCTGGTAGATGATCAATGCCACTCAACCCCCCATTTTTGTCAAAAATAGCCATGAATGACAATTTTCAGTAATACCGAAAGCGAACACCTACGGATTTTTTGACCAAGAAATGGTCTCCACCAGAAATCCAAGAATGTGATCTATGGCAACGAAACATATGTGGGATGAGGCGTACGAGCCTCTGGTCGATGATCAATGGCCACAACCCTCATTTTTGTCGAAAATAGCCATGAACGACCATTTTCAATAATATCGAAGGCTAACACGTATGGATTTTTGACCAAGAAATGGTCTCCACCAGAAATCAAAGAATGTGATCTATGGAAAGGAAACATATGTGGGGTGAGGTGTACTAGCCTCTAGTCGATGACAAATGGCCACACAACCCCCATTTTTGTCGAAAATAGCCATGAACGACCATTTTCAATAATACTGAAGGCTAACACCTACGGATTTTCGACCAATAAATGGTCTCCACCAGAAATCCAAGAATGTGATCAATTGCAAGGAAACATATGTGGGGTGAGGTGTACGAGCCTCTGGTCTATGATCAATGGCCACACAACCCCTATTTTTGTCGAAAATAGCCATGAACGACCATTTTCAATAATACCGAAGGCTAACACCTACGGATTTTTGACCAATAAATTGTCTCCACCAGAACTCCAAGAATGTGATCTATGGCAAGGAAACATATGTGGGTGAGGTGTGAGCCTCTGGTCTATGATCAATGGCCACACAACCCCAATTTTTGTCGAAAATAGCCATGAACGACCATTTTCAATAATACCGATGGCTAACACGTACGGATTTTTGACCAAGAAATGGTCTCCACAAAAAATCCAAGAATGTAATCTATGGCAAGGAAACATATGTGGGGTGAGGTGTATGAGCCTTTGTCGATGATAAATGGCCACACAACCCCCATTTTTGTCGAAAATAGCCATGAACGACCATTTTCAATAATACCGAAGGCTAACACCTACAGATTTTTTACCAAGAAATGGTCTCCACCAGAATTCCAAGAATGTGATCTATGGCAAGGAAACATATGTGGGGTGAGGTGTACGAGCCTCTGGTCGATGATCAATGGCCACACAACCCCCATTTTTGTCGAAAATAGCCATGAACGACCATTTTCATGACACTGAAGGTTAACACCTACAGATTTTTGACCAAGAAATGGTCTCCACCATAAATCCAAGAATGTGATCTATGGCAAAGAAACATATGTGTATGAGGTGTATGAGCCTCTGGTCGAAGATCAATGGCTACACAACCCCCATTTTTGTCGAAAATAGCCATGAACGACCATTTTCAATAATACCGAATGCGAACACCTATGAATTTTTGACCAAGAAATGGTCTCCACCAGAAATCCAAGATGTGGTCTATGGAAGGAAACATATGTGGGGTGAGGTGTACAAGCTTCTGGTCGATGATCCCCCATTATTGTCAAAAATAGCCATGAACGACCATTTTCAATAATAGCGAAGGCTAACACCTACAGATTTTTGACCAAGAAATGGTCTCCACCAGAAATCCAAGAATGTGATCTATGGAAAGGAAACATATGTGGGGTGAGGTGTACTAGCCTCTGGTCGCTGACAAATGGCCACATAACCCCCATTTTTGTCGAAAATAGCCATGAACGACCATTTTCAATAATACCGAAGGGTAACACCTACGGATTTTTGACCAATAAATGGTCTCCAGCAGAAATCCAAGAATGTGATCTATGGCAAGGAAACATATGTGGGGCGAGGTGTACGAGCCTCTGGTCTATGATCAATGGCCACACAACCTCCATTTTTGTCGAAAATCGCCATGAACGACCATTTTCAATAATACCGATGGCTAACACGTACGGATTTTTGACCAAGAAATGGTCTCCACCAAAAATCCAAGAATGTGATCTATGGCAAGTAAACATATGTGGGGTGAGGTGTATGAGCCTTTGGTCGATGACAAATGGCCACACAACACCCATTTTTTTGTCGAAAATAGCCATGAACGACATTTTCAATAATAACGATGGCTAACACCTATGGATTTTTGAACAAGAAATGGTCTCCACTAGAAATTCAAGAATGTGATTTATGGCAAGGAAACATATGTGGGTGAGGTGCACGAGCCTCTGGTCTATGATCAATGGCCACACAACCCCCATTTTTGTCGAAAATAGCCATGAACGACCATTTTCAATAATACCGATGACTAACAAGTACGGATTTTTGACCAAGAAATGGTCTCCCCCAAAAAATCCAAGAATGTGATGTATATCAAGGAAACATATGTGGGGTGAGGTGTACGAGCCTTTGGTCGATGATAAATGGCCACGCAACCCCCATTTTAGTCGAAAATAGCCATGAACGGCCATTTTCAATAATACCGAAGGCTAACACCTACGGATTTTTGACCCAGAAATGGTCTCCACAAGAATTCCAAGAATGTGATCTATGGCAAGGAAACATATGTGGGGTGAGGTGTACGAGCCTCTGGTCGATGATCAATGGCCACACAACCCCATTTTGTCAAAAATAGCCATAAATGACCATTTTTAGTAATACGAAGGCGAACACCTACAGATTTTTGACCAAAAAATGGTCTCCACAAGAAATCCAAGAATGTGATCTATGGCAAGGAAACATATGTGGGTGAGGTATATGAGCTTCTGGTAGATGATCAATGCCACTCAACCCCCATTTTTGTCAAAAATAGCCATGAACGATATTTTCAATAATACCGAAAGCGAACACCTACGGATTTTTGACCAAGAAATGGTCTCCACCAGAAATCCAAGAATGTGATCTATGGCAAGGAAACATATGTGGGATGAGGCGTACGAGCCTCTGGTCGATGATCAACGGCCACAACCCTCATTTTTGTCAAGAATAGCCATGACGACCATTTTCAATAATATCGAAGGCTAACACGTATGCATTTTTGACCAAGAAATGGTCTCCACCAGAAATCCAAGAATGTGATCTATGGAAAGGAAATATATGTGGGGTGAGGTGTACGAGCCTCTAGTCGATGACAAATGGCCACACAACCCCCATTTTTGTCGAAAATAGCCATGAACGACCATTTTCAATAATACTGAAGGCTAACACCTACGGATTTTCGACCAATAAATGGTCTCCACCAGAAATCCAAGAATGTGATCAATTGCAAGGAAACATATGTGGGGTGAGGTGTACGAGCCTCTGGTCTATGATCAATGGCCACACAACCCCTATATTTGTCGAAAATAGCCATGAACGACCATTTTCAATAATACTGAAGGCAACACATAAGGATTTTGACCAAGAAATGGTCTCCACCGAAATCCAAGAATGTGATCTATGGCAAGGAAACATATGTGGGGTGAGGTGTACGAGCCACTGGTCTATGATCAATGGCCAAACAACCCCATTTTTGTCGAAAATAGCCATGAACGACCATTTTCAATAATACCGAAGGCTAACACCTACGGATTTTTGACCAAGAAATTGTCTCCACCAGAACTCCAAGAATGTGATCTATGGCAAGGAAACATATGTGGGGTGAGGTGTACGAGCCTCTGGTCTATGATCAATGGCCACACAACCCCCAATTTTTGTCGAAAATAGCCATGAACGACCATTTTCAATAATACCGATGGCTAACACGTACGGATTTTTGACCAAGAAATGGTCTCCACAAAAAATCCAAGAATGTGATCTATGGCAAGGAAACATATGTGGGGTGAGGTGTATGGCCTTTGGTCGATGATAATGGCCACACAACCCCCATTTTTGTCGAAAATAGCCATGAACGACCATTTTCAATAATACCGAAGGCTAACACCTACAGATTTTTTACCAAGAAATGGTCTCCACCAGAATTCCAAGAATGTGATCTATGGCAAGGAAACATATGTGGGGTGAGATGTACGAGCCTCTGGTCGATGATCAATGGCCACACAACCCCCATTTTTTGTCGAAAATAGCCATGAACGACCATTTTCAATGACACTGAAGGTAAACACCTACAGATTTTTGACCAAGACATGGTCTCCACCATAAATCCAAGAATGTGATCTATGGCAAGGAAACATATGTGTTGAGGTGTATGAGCCTCTAGTAGAGATCAATGGCTACACACCCCCATTTTTGTCGAAAATAGCCATGAACGACCATTTTCAATAATACCGAATGCGAACACCTATGAATTTTTGACCAAGAAATGGTCTCCACCAGAAATCCAAGAATGTGTCTATGGCAAGGAAACATATGTGGGGTGAGGTGTACGAGCTTTTGGTCGATGATCCCCCCATTATTGTCGAAAATAGCCATGAACGACCATTTTCAATAATAGCGAAGGCTAGCACCTAGATTTTTGACCAAGAAATGGTCTCCACCAGAAATCCAAGAATGTGATCTATGGAAAGGAAACATATGTGGGGTGAGGTGTACTAGCCTCTGTCGCTGACAAATGGCCACATACCCCCATTTTTGTCGAAAATAGCCATGAACGACATTTTCAATAATACCGAAGGGTAACACCTACGGATTTTTGACCAATAAATGGTCTCCAGCAGAAATCCAAGAATGTGATCTATGGCAAGGAAACATATGTGGGGTGAGGTGTACGAGCCTCTGGTCTATGATCAATGGCCACACAACCCCATTTTTGTCGAAAATCGCCATGAACGACCATTTTCAATAATAACGAAGGCTAACACGTATGGATTTTTGAACAAGAAATGTCTCCACTAGAAATCCAAGAATGTGATCTATGGCAAGGAAACATATGTGGGTGAGGTGCACGAGCCTCTGGTCTATGATCAATGGCCACACAACCCCATTTTTGTCGAAAATAGCCATGAACGATCATTTTCAATAATACCGGAGGCTAACACGTACGGATTTTTGACCAGAAATGTCTCCACCAAAAATCCAAGAATGTGATCTATGGCAAGGAAACATTTATGTGGGTGAGGTGTACGAGCTTTGGTCGATGATAAATGGCCACACAACCCCCATTTTGTCGAAATAGCCATGAACGACCATTTTCAATAATACCGAAGGCTAACACCTTACGGATTTTTGACCAAGAAATGGTCTCCACAAGAATTCCAAGATGTGATCTATGGCAGGAAACATATGTGGGGTTCGAGTGTAAGAGCCTCTGGTCGATGATCAATGGCCACACAACCCCCATTGTTGTCGAAAATAGCCATGAACGACCATTTTTCAATAATACCGAAGGCTAACACCTACGGATTTTTGACCAAGAAATGGTCTCCACCAGAAATCCAAGAATGTGATCTATGGCAAGGAAACATATGTGGGTGAGGTGTACTGAGCCTCTGGTCGATGATCAATGGCCACACAACCCCCATTTTTGTCGAAAATAGCCATGAACGACCATTTTCAATAATACCGAAGGCTAACACCTACGGATTTTTGACCAAGAAATGGTCTCCACAAGAAATCCAAGAATGTGGGCAAGAATATGTGGGGTGAGGTATAAGCTTCTGGTCAATGCCACTCCCCCATTTTTGTCAAAAATAGCCATGAACGACATTTTCAGTAATACCGAAAGCGAACACCTACAGATTTTTGACCAAGAAATGGTCTCCACCAGAAATCCAAGAATGTGATCTATGGCAAGGAAACATATGTGGGATGAGGCATACGAGCCTCGGTCGATGATCAATGGCCACAACCCCCATTTTTGTCGAAAATAGCCATGAACGACCATTTTCAATAATATCGAAGGCTAACACGTATGGATTTTTGACCAAGAAATGGTCTCCACCAGAAATCCAAGAATGTGATCTATGGAAAGGAAACATATGTGGGGTGAGGTGTACTAGCCTCTAGTCGATGACAATGGCCACACAACCCCCATTTTTGTCGAAAATAGCCATGAACGACCATTTTCAATAATACCGAAGGCTAACACCTACGGATTTTTGACCAAGAAATGGTCTCCACCAGAAATCCAAGAATGTGATCTATGGCAAGGAAACATATGTGGGGTGAGGTGTACGAGCCTCTGGTCGATGATCAATGGCCACACAACCCCCTATTTTTGTCGAAAATAGCCATGAACGACCATTTTCAATAATACCGATGGCTAACACGTACGGAATTTTTGACCAAGAAATGGTCTCCACAAAAATCCAAGATGTGATCTATGGCAAGGAAACATATGTGGGGTGAGGTGTATGAGCCTTTGGTCGATGATAAATGGCCACACAACCCCCATTTTTGTCGAAAATAGCCATGAACGACCATTTTCAATAATACCGAAGGCTAACACCTACGGATTTTTGACCAAGAAATGGTCTCCACCAGAAATTCCAAGAATGTGATCTATGCAAGGAAACATATGTGGGGTGAGGTGTATGAGCCTCTGGTCGATGATCATGGCCACACAAACCCCCATTTTTGTCGAAAATAGCCATGACGACCATTGCAATAATATCGAAGGCTAACACCTACGGATTTGTTGACCAAGAAATGGTCTCCACCAGAAATCCAGAAGTGATCTAGATCAAGGAAACATATGTGGGGTGAGGTGTATGAGCCTCTGGTCGATGATCAATGGCCACACAACCCCCATTTTGTCCGAAAATAGCATGAATGACCATTTTCAATAATACCGAAGGCTAACACCTACGGATTTTTGACCAGAAATGGTCTCCACCAGAAATCCAAGAATGTGATCTATGGCAAGGAAACATATGTGGGGTGAGGTGTACGAGCCTCTGGTCGATGATCAATGGCCACACAACCCCCATTTTGCCGAAAATAGCCATGAATGACCATTTTCATAATACCGAAGGCTAACACCTACGAGATTTTTGACCAAGAAATGGTTCTCCACCAGAATCCAAGAATGTGATCTATGGCAAGGAAACATATGTGGGGTGAGGTTTATAGCCTTCTGGTCGATGATCAATGGCCACACAACCCCATTTTATGTCGAAAAATAGCCATGAACGACATTTTCAATAATATCGAAGGCTAACACCTATGGATTTTTGACCAAGAAATGTCTCCACTCAGAATCCAAGAATGTGATCTATGGCAAGGAAACATATGTGGGGTGAGGTGTACTGAGCCTCTGGTCGATGATCATGGCCACACAACCCCCATTTTTTGTCGAAAATAGCATGACTGACATTTTCAATAATACCGAATGGCTAACACGTACGGATTTTGACCAAGAAATGGTCTCCACCAGAAATCCAAGAATGTGATCTATGGCAAGGAAACATATGTGGGGTGAGGTGTATGAGCCTTGGTCGATGATAAATGGCCACCAACCCCCATTTTTGTCGAAAATAGCCATGAACCTGACCATTTTCAATAATACCGAAGGCTAACACCTACGGATTTTTGACCAAGAAATGGTCTCCACCTAGAAATCCAAGAATGTGATTCTATGGCAAGGAAACATATGTGGGGTGCGGTGTACGAGCCTCTGGTCGATGATCAATGGCCACACAACCCCCATTTTGTCAAAAATAGCCATAAACGACCATTTTAGTAATACGAAGGCGAACACCTACGGATTTTTGACCAAAAATGGTCTCCACCAGAAATCCAAGAATGTGATCTATGGCAAGGAAACATATGTGGGGTGAGGTGTACGAGCCTTTGGTCGATGATAAATGGCCACACAACCCCAATTTTTGTCGAAAATAGCCATGAACGACCATTTTCAATAATACCGAAGGCTAACACCTACGGATTTTTGACCAAGAAATGGTCTCCACAAGAAATCCAAGAATGTGATCTATGGCAAGGAAACATATGTGGGGTGAGGTATATGAGCTTCTGGTAGATGATCAATGCCACTCAACCCCATTTTTGTCAAAAATAGCCATGAACGACAATTTTCAGTAATACCGAAAGCGAACACCTACAGATTTTTGACCAAGAAATGGTCTCCACCAGAAATCCAAGAATGTGATCTATGGCAAGGAAACATATGTGGGATGAGGCGTACGAGCCTCGGGTCGATGATCAATGGCCACAACCCTCATTTTTGTCGAAAATAGCCATGAACGACCATTTTCAATAATATCGAAGGCTAACACGTATGGATTTTTGACCAAGAAATGGTCTCCACCAGAAATCCAAGAATGTGATCTATGGAAAGGAAACATATGTGGGGTGAGGTGTACTAGCCTCTAGTCGATGACAAATGGCCACACAACCCCCATTTTTGTCGAAAATAGCCATGAACGACCATTTTCAATAATACTGAAGGCTAACACCTACGGATTTTCGACCAATAAATGGTCTCCACCAGAAATCCAAGAATGTGATCAATTGCAAGGAAACATATGTGGGGTGAGGTGTATGAGCCTCTTGTCTATGATCAATGGCCACACAACCCCCATTTTTGTCGAAAAGAGCCATGAACGACCATTTTCAATAATACCGATGGCTAACACGTACAGATTTTTGACCAAGAAATGGTCTCCACCAAATATCCAAGAATGTGATCTATGGCAAGGAAACATATGTGGGGTGAGGTGTACGAGCCTTTGGTCGATGATAGATGGCCACACAACCCCCATTTTTGTCGAAAATAGCCATGAACGACCATTTTCAAGAATACTGAAGGCTAACACCTACGGATTTTTGACCAAGAAATGGTCTCCACCCGAAGTCCAAGAATGTGATCTATGGCAAGGAAACATATGTGTAGTGAGGTGTATGAGCTTCTGGTCGAAGATCAATGGCTACACAACCCCCATTTTTGTCGAAAATCGCCATGAACGACCATTTTCAATAATACCGATGGCTAACGCGTACGGATTTTTGACCAAGAAATGTCTCCACCAAGAATCCAAGAATGTGATCTATGGCAAGGAAACATATGAGGGGTGAGGTGTATGAGACTTTGGTCGATGATAAATGGCCACATAACACCCATTTTTGTCGAAAATAGCCATGAACGACCATTTTCTATAATAACGAAGGCTAACACCTATGGATTTTTGAACAAGAAATGGTCTCCACTAGAAATCCAAGAATGTGATCTATGACAAGGAAACATATGTGGGTGAGGTGCACGAGCCTCTGGTCTATGATCAATGGCCACACAACCCCCATTTTTGTCGAAAATAGCCATGAACGACCATTTTCAATAATACCGATGGCTAACAAGTACGGATTTTTGACCAAGAAATGGTCTCCCCCAAAAATCCAAGAATGTGATGTATATCAAGGAAACAAATGTGGGGTGAGGTGTACGAGCCTTTGGTCGATGATAAATGGCCACGCAACCCCCATTTTAGTTGAAAATAGCCATGAACGGCCATTTTCAATAATACCGAAGGCTAACACCTACGGATTTTTGACCCAGAAATGGTCTCCACAAGAATTCCAAGAATGCGATCTATGGCAAGGAAATATATGTGGGGTGAGGTGTACGAGCCTCTGGTCGATGATCAATGGCCACACAACCCCCATTTTTGTCAAAAATAGCCATAAACGACCATTTTTAGTAATACCGAAGGCGAACACCTACGGATTTTTGACCAAATAATGGTCTCCACCAAAAATCCAAGAATGTGATGTATGGCAAGGAAACATATGTGGGATGAGGTGTACGAGGCTCTGGTCGATGATCAATGGCCACAGAACCCTTATTTTTGTCGAAAATAGCCATGAACGACCATTTTCAATAATACCGAAGGCTAACACGTATGGATTATTGACCAAGAAATGGTCTCCACCAGAAATCCAAGAATGTGATCTATGGAAAGGAAACATATGTGGGGTGAGGTGTACTAGCCTCTAGTCGATGACAAATGGCCACACAACCCCCATTTTTGTCGAAAATAGCCATGAACGACCATTTTCAATAATACCGAAGGCTAACACCTACGGATTTTTGACCAATCAATGGTCTCCACCGAAAATCCAAGAATGTGATCTATGGCAAGGAAACATATGAGGGGTGAGGTGTACGAGCCTCTTGTCTATGATCAATGGCCACACAACCCCCATTTTTGTCGAAAATAGCCATGAACGACCATTTTCAATAATACCGATGCCTAACACGTACGGATTTTGACCAAGAAATGGCCTCCACCAAAAATCCAAGAATGTGATCTATGGCAAGGAAACATATGTGGGGTGAGGTGTACGGCCCTCTGGTCGATGATCAATGGCCACACAACCCCCATTTTGTCGAAAATAGCCATGAATGACCATTTTCAATAATACCGAAGGCTAACACCTACGGATTTTTGACCAAGAAATAGTCTCCACAAGAAATCCAAGAATGTGATCTATGGCAAGGAAACATATGTGGGTGAGGTATATGAGCTTCTGGTCGATGATCAATGGCCACTCAACCCCCATTTTTGGCAAAAATAGCCATGAACGACAATTTTCGGTAATACCAAAAGCGAACACCTACGGATTTTTGACCAAGAAATGGTCTCCACCAGAAATCCAAGAATGTGATCTATGGCAAGGAAACATATGTGGGATGAGGCGTACGAGCCTCTGGTCGATGATCAATGGCCACAACCCTCATTTTTGTCGAAAATAGCCATGAACGACCATTTTCAATAATACCGAAGGCTAACACGTATGGATTTTTGACCATGAAATGGTCTCCACCAGAAATCCAAGAATGTGATCTATGGAAAGGAAACATATGTGGGGTGAGGTGTACTAGCCTCTAGTCGATGACAAATGGCCACACAACCCCCATTTTTGTCGAAAATAGCCATGAACGACCATTTTCAATAATACTGAAGGCTAACACCTACAGATTTTCGACCAATAAATGGTCTCCACCAGAAATCCAAGAATGTGATCAATTGCAAGGAAACATATGTGGGGTGAGGTGTATAAGCCTTTGGTCTATGATCAATGGCCATACAACCCCCATTTTTGTCGAAAATAGCCATGAACGACCATTTTCAATAATACCGAAGGCTAACACCTACGGATTTTTGACCAATAAATTGTCTCCACCAGAAATCCAAGAATGTGATCTATGGCAAGGAAACATATGTGGGGTGAGGTGTACGAGCCTCTGGTCTATGATCAATGGCCACACAACCCCCATTTTTGTCGAGAATATCCATGAACGACCATTTTCAATAATACCGATGGCTAACACGTACGGATTTGTGACCAAGAAATGGTCTCCACCAGAAATCCAAGAATGTGATCTATGGCAAGGAAACATATGTGGGGTGAGGTGTACGAGCCTCTGGTCGATGATCAATGGCCACACAACCCCCATTTTTTGTCGAAAATAGCCATGAACGACCATTTTCAATGACACTGAAGGTTAACACCTACAGATTTTTGACCAAGAAATGGTCTCCACCATAAATCCAAGAATGTGATCCATGGCAAAGAAACAAATGTGTAGTGAGGTGTATGAGCCTCTGGTCGAAGATCAATGGCTACACAACCCCCATTTTTGTCGAAAATAGCCATGAACGACCATTTTCAATAATACCGAATGCGAACACCTTTGAATTTTTGACCAAGAAATGGTCTCCAC
This sequence comes from Zea luxurians, assembly GCA_029449295.1. Classification (NCBI taxonomy): domain Eukaryota; kingdom Viridiplantae; phylum Streptophyta; class Magnoliopsida; order Poales; family Poaceae; genus Zea; species Zea luxurians. The sequence continues at coordinate 13,662 of JAOPSE010001051.1, forward strand.
CAGAAGTCCAAGAATGTGGTCTATGGCAAGGAACCATATGTGGGGTGAGGTGTACGAGCTTCTGGTCGATGATCCCCCATTATTGTCGAAAATAGCCATGAACGACCATTTTGAATAATAGCGAAGGCTAAGACCTACAGATTTTTGACCAAGAAATGGTCTCCACCAGAAATCCAAGAATGTGATCTATGGAAAGGAAACATATGTGGGGTGAGGTGTACTAGCCTCTGGTCTCTGACAAATGGCCACACATGTGGCGGAACTGCCCGAATTATTCCAACTTAAGTGCCTAAGCCCTGCCTTAGAGGCTAGACCACACTTAAATGGGAATAACCCGTCAATCCCTCGATGGTGAGTACCACAGTCTCACTCGATGGTGAGTCACAGAGCAAATACAATAAAGCATAAAACCATGCATAGAAGAGTGTTAAATTATTACATCACCATTGTCACCATTGGAGTTTTCGCAAAAGTAACCATCATTGTTTTGAAGTGCAGCGGAAATAAACTAACGATAAATAAATGGAGAGATGGGGAAGCCTGTCCCATCACTCCTCATGCTCCTCCTCAGCCGAGGCAAGGTCCCACTCGACAGTCCAACCCGGTGGCAGGGTGGATGGCCAAGTCACTCCAGCAACCATGTCCTCCAGAGAACCTGTAAAATTATGCCACAAGCAAGGCTGAGTATACTAATACTCAGCTAGACTTACCCGGTGTGAGGAGTCTATACTCCTCTACCTCTAGACATGCAGTGTTTTGGCTGTGGGGTTTGGTTGCCAAAAGCACTAGCTGAGTTTCTAAATCAAGATTTTAACTTTGTCAAAATTAAGTGTGACTCTCTTAAGGCTAAAAGTGTACTATCTATTCATACATAGTAGCAAGCATTTTTAGCAATCAACAGCTTGTATCATCTCAACACAGTTCCACTTGTTACTCAATGTAGCAGCATGGATCAAGCAGTCTCATTAGCTGCGAGAAGCAGACGATTCGAATCGAGTTTTTATCCTTGCAAGGTAAACCTAAACACACGACATGTAGGGGCACTCCGTCCCCACACACATCAACCGTCCCCATCGATTCCCTGGCAGCAGAACAGGGCTCACCGCCTTGGCGTACAATGCCTCACTGACCCCGACTGGCCGTCGTGCAGTGACCGCACTTGTACCCACCATAACCGGAATGGGAGACTACGTCTCAGGTCGCGTGAGGGGTAAAGTCCACTGGCACGTTCAATCCGGTACTAGGTTTACCGATTTACCATATTTCTCGGTATGTGCTTAGTACATTCAAACGCTTGACTCACGGTACCACACCTTAATCCTTAATCAACTTTTTATCCCGTGAACAACCAATCCCCATGGATTGTTGCCCACAAACCAACATCAATATGATAGGAAAGTGGATACAACCAATTCCTGACCTCGCGCGAGTGCTAGAAAAATCACTCGACTTCTACCGAGATCCTAATTAAAAAGCAGCTACTCGACCTAGCATACTAGTATTCATCTCAATAGGATTCCTGAGATCATGCAACTAGGGTTCAAAACAACTCCTACACTTAAGTGCACAAACAATCCTACAAACATTAAGTGTAGTAAAATAGCATAAGTAACAGGTTATGCATAAAACCGGGGCTTGCCTTCCAAAGCAGTGGCAGGCAGGTCCTCTGGTGCAGGCTAGGGTGCTGGGTCTGGGGCAACCTCCTGGGCAGCTCCTTGCTCCGGCACGAGGATGTACTCTCCGTCAGCAAGATTACAGTCTATCGAAATGCAATGAACATGTATGTCATGATTATGCAAGATTTAAGAACATTAAGCTACAGAAATTAAGTCAAGAATTAACTTAGGGTTCCTTGGCTACGTGGGTCTTCTAGTGGTATATATAGACTTATTACCTTTTAGGTTTAGGTTTTCTTTTAGGATAACATATTGGATTTGTATTGCCTTTATAGATTTCAGTGGACAATTTACGAAGGTCTTAGGAGGACATCAATTTCCAACACCCATTTTCCTTTCTTCAATTTCCATCCAGGGTTTCTAGTATAGGTTTGAACTATGACAGTATTTTAAAAATTTCCAAAAATTCTGTAAAAATTACAGTGGGTTGTCACTGGCTATTCTAGCTTGTTTTAAGAATTTGAGGCTTAAAGTACAAAAGCTAGTCTGTAAACAAAAATAACAATAGTTAGGCAAAATGGGCCACTTTACACTACAAGTCTTTTATTAAAGTCGGTCCTGACCTAAGGGTTATTTTTGTTGGCCTCTAGTAGTGATGAAAAGCTCCTGTACCAAAAAGGACAGAGAGCAACATGATGGTTAATTAATGATGGATTTTTAAAGTTTGGTGCAAAAAGGGTGCTTAAAACTAACTTGTCATTTGAAAAATATCAAACAACAGATTTCAGATTTTTCCTAAGTTCTTATTATCAAAACATTAGTTATCCTAAGGTTTGGGGAGGTTTCACCTTAGGGTTATTTTTGTAGGGTTTTTCTAAGTTATCCTTGTTTTATTAATTTAAAAGGTAGCTTTCTTATTTTACACTACAACAGGGTATGATATATTTTTTTCCAGTGAACTACATTGGCTAAGTATCTCAACAAAAATAAGGGTGCCCTCTGGTTCATTATTTCTGTCACCTTTTCTATTTTTCTTAATCTTAAACATATTATGGAATAAGGGGTAAAAACTATCTTAATGTAGTGGACAGAGGGGTTTAACATTTTTAACTAGGTCAGTAGGTAGATAATAACTTCTCTAAATTTTTCTAACCTTAGTTAAATAGTACAACCATTTTTCTTGCTATTATTAAGCTTTTGGTCCAAACTGTAATTAAATCAGGACCTTACATTTTTCTATAGTACCTATGGGGTTTTATATTTTTCTTAGGTAGGTTACCTTATTTAGAGTCTGGCAAAATTTGTTTGACCCAATTTGGATAAATCAAACAGAAGTTATGAGTTTTCAAAGTTTCTGTTTGAACTTAAATCAGGTTTTAATAAGATTTTCCTGAAAAAGCAGTTTGCGCCGAGGTCCCTAGGTTTAAACCGAATCAAACCTCGCAGATCTACCCTCGGGCCACTATTCACTCGGGTCACTGACATTTCACTTAACCCCCTGACTTTCTCTCCCTCTCACCCGCAGTCCTTCCCCCAACTGAAACAGTAGCCGCGGGAAAGAAAAGGGTGGCGCGGCTTACCGGCGGCGAGGGAGGTCCGGCGAGGTGGTCAGTGATGTTCAGGAGGTCGTGACGGTCACGTCGATGTGCGGGTCGGCGTTCAGAGGTGGTCGGAGTTCCCCTGGCCACGAACACAGGCGGCGGGGATCGTCGGCGACGCCTGCTCCGGCCAAACCACGGCGGTAGAGTTCAATTAGTGTGTACGAGGAGCTTCACGGGATGACACAGAGGCCATGCGCGCAACGAATCGGAAAATGGTGAAGGGGGTTTACCCGGTCCACGTGCGCCGGCGAGTTCTTGAACTCCGGTGAGCGCGATTTGGCTTCTCCGGTGACGCAGGGCCCTCGGGTTAAGCTTGAGCAAGGCCCACGGCCTCACCTGGAAGCTATCTGGGGGCTTGGATCGAACGGAGGAGGACGGGAGAGGGGTCGGCCACGGTGGTGGCTTTCGGGCGGCACTGGCGGGTCGCGGGGAGGTCGCCGGAGGCAATGGCTGGCTCGGGCAAGTCAGGCGAGGTACGGAGGAGGCAATGGGGAAGGCAACCGAGCACTGGGGTGGGTTTTATAGGCGCGGACGCGGCCGGGGCGCCGGCTCGACCGTTTGGCGCGACGCGGGCACGCGGGGCGCGCGCGGGCGTGCTCTGGCGAGCTCAGAGCGCGTCGAACACGTGGCGTGTTGCTTCTGCCCGTGTTCTTCGCTCTGCTGAGCGGCCAGGCGTACGAATCTTGCCCTACCGCCTGTGGGAGATCTCTTCCCTGCACCTAGAGCTACCTAGTTCATGTGAGTTCCAAGAGTAGATGTGGTCTAGTTGAGGAGATATGGTAGCGCCAAGTCTTGTCTGTCTGCACTGTTCAAACCGAGACAAAACCAGTGCCAACTCGTGTCAAATGGTTTTGGCTTGGGTTCAAAACTTTTCCAGGGCATTCTAGGGTTCATTTGGCGCCACTTTGTCAATTGGGTCGACAAGTTTTGAAAAGGGGATCAAGGTGAACATGTGGGATCCTTGCTCAAGGGTTGGTTTTTGACTTAGGCAAAATCTGAATCCCTCCCTTGTGTTCAACCTTTGGTGATCTTTTTAGGACCTTTCTGAAAACTTTTTGGGGGTACTGCCTTACTATTAATTGTAGGTTATTAAGTATATTACAACTTTTATATTTGGCCCAAACCATGATCATGATGTTTACATGATCTTTTGATCATGGCTTCAATTAGGGTTATTGTTGCCTATGGGGGTTTTGCTCTAGGGTTTTGGGAGATCCCCACTTAGATGTGCATTACAAGCTAGGGCATGATATCCAAGATAGTTTGCACTTGATTAGGACCTTGAATTCCAAGATTGAAGTACTTTGCTCACAAATCTTTATGTAATTATGGGTTAAAAAGGGGTAACCCTGGGGTGGACACCCTGAGTAACACCTAGGGTGTTACAGCCCTCCCCCCTTAAAGGAATCTTGCCCCGAGATTTCAGGTGGAGTCCCTTGGAGGGATGCTTTGAAGGTGTGTTGGTGCTACTTTCCCCTTATACTCAAGTTTTACCTTTTTAACTGTTCTTCGAATGTCATCCTCTTTGCAACTTCAGAAGGAAGCCCTTCTTAAGTCAAATCCACAACTTAGACTATCCTCGTTATCTAAGTTTTTCTTATAATTGACTTCAAAGGGCAGGTGGGGGTGGGGTTTTGGGGTTACATACCGATTCCTTTGGGCAGAAAGTCGGGGAAGCGAGAGCGTAGAAAATCCTCCGTCTCCCATGTAGCTTCTTCTGCTGAATGGTGACTCCACTGAATCTTATACATTCTGATTGATCTTGCCCGAGTTGATCTTTCCTTTTGATCCAATACCTTGACGGGGTACTCTTGGTAGGACAAGTCTGGTTCTATCTCAATGTCTGGTTCTGGTAGCACTTCCGCGGGTAGACGAACACATTTCCGCAGCTGAGATACATGGAACACATTGTGAACTGCTGCCATGCAGGGTGGCAATTCCAACTGATAAGCTACAGGTCCACAAATTTCCTTGATCCTATATGGTCCAATGTAACGAGGGGCTAACTTGCCCTTGATCCCGAATCTCTGGACACCCTTGGTTGGCGATATCTTAAGATAGACATGATCTCCCACCTCAAACTGTAGAGGCTTCCGCCTCTTGTCATGATAACTCTTTTGTCTGGCCTGAGCAGCTTCTAGGTTCTTTTTGATAATTCTAACCTTTGCCTCTGCTTCACGCACCAAATCTGGCCCAAAAATTTCCCTTTCTCCTACTTGAGACCAATTTAGCGGGTCCTACATCTTCTCCCATATAATGCCTCAAAAGGCGCCATCTTCAGACTAGACTGATAGCTGTTATTGTAAGAAAATTCTGCCAAGGAAAGACACTTGTCCCAGTCCTTTCCATAGCGTAGTGCACATGCTCGCAACATGTCTTCCAAAATCTGATTTACCCTTTCTGTCTGACCATCTGTTTGGGGGTGGTATGTTGAGCTTCGTATGACCTGGGTTCCAAGTGATTCCTGTAGTTGCTCCCAAAATCGTGCCACAAAAGGTGCTCCTCGGTCGGAAACTATAGTCCTTGGTATCCCATGCAGACGAACTATCTGGTCGATGTAGATCTCCGCATACTTTTCCGCCCGGTGGGTGGTGTGCACTGGCAAGAAATGAGCAGTTTTGGTCAATCTGTCCACAATCACCCATATGGAATCATGGTGCCTGGAGGTATTGGGTAATCCCACTATGAAGTCCATGCAAACGTCCTCCCATTTCCAAGATGGTATGGGAAGGGGTTGCAAAGGGCCTGCTGCCTTCAAGTGACTGGCTTTTACCCTCTGGCAAGTGTCACACTCGGAGATGTACTTGGCAATTTCCCTCTTCATTCTGGTCCACCAATACAAAGACCTGAGATCATGGTACATCTTGTTGCTACCAGGGTGCATGGAGAACTTGGAAAGGTGAGCTTCATCCAATATCTTCTTTCTGAGCTCAGGGTCCTTGGGAACAACCAATCGATCTTCGAACCATAAAATTCCCTTGCTGTCCTGACGGAAACACTTGTATTTCTCTGCCTTCTGCTTGATCATTTCTTTGATAACCTGAACACCCTTATCCCCAATCTGTGCCTGAACTATTTGCTCTTGCAATGTGGGTTCCACCGCGATATATCTCAATTCACCGGGAAGGACAACTTCCAGGTTCAGCCTACACAGCTCATCACACAGGGTGGTGACTCTTGCATCCATGTTCATACAATTGCACTGGGCCTTTCTGCTCAAAGCATCTGCCACAACATTGGCTTTGCCAGGATGGTAATGCACCTCCAAATCGTAGTCCTTGATCAATTCCAACCATCTTCTCTGCCTCATATTCAAGTCTGCTTGAGTGAAAATGTACTTGAGGCTCTTGTGGTCAGTGTAAACGTTGCAGTGAGCTCCCATCAAGTAGTGTCTCCATATCTTGAGGGCATGAACTACTGCTGCCAACTCCAGATCATGTGTCGGGTAGTTCTGCTCATGGGGTCTGAGGGCTCGGGAAGCATAAGCAATGACCCGGTTATCTTGCATCAAGACACAACCCAACCCTGTACCAGAAGCATCACAATAAACTTCAAATGGCTTGGTATTATCTGGCTGAGCTAGCACTGGAGCTGTTGTCAAATGTTGCCTCAAGGTATGAAAAGCATCTTCACACTTTTGGCTCCACGTGAACTTGGCTCCCTTCTTCAATAGCTCAGTCATTGGCTTGGCAATTCTGGAGAAATCCGGAATAAATCGTCGGTAATACCCTACCAATCCCAGAAAACTCCGAATCTGTCTCACTGTAGTCGGAGGTTTCCAGTCCATCACTTCCTGTACCTTTTCAGGGTCAACTGATATCCCATCCTGAGAAATTGTGTGACCCAAGAATTTAATCTCCTTCAGCCAAAATTCACACTTAGACAACTTAGCATACAACTGATGGTCACGGAGTCTCTGAAGTACAGTATGCAGATGTTTAGTGTGCTCGGCTTCATTCTTGGAATAGACCAGAATGTCATCAATGAAAACCACCACGAACTTGTCCAGCTCTGGCATGAATACTGAGTTCATCAAGTACATAAAATAAGCCGGGGCATTGGTTAGCCCAAAAGACATCACTAGAAACTCATACAGCCCATATCTGGTCGAGAAGGCCGTCTTGGGAATATCACTGGTTCGAATCTTGATCTGATGGTAGCCCGAGCGAAGATCTATTTTGGAGAAAACCTTGGCTCCCACTAACTGATCAAACAAGACATCAATGCGGGGTAGCGGGTATTTGTTCTTTACAGTCACCGCATTGAGAGGACGGTAGTCAACACACATCCTCAAACTCTCATCCTTTTTCTTCACAAATAAAGCTGGACATCCCCATGGTGAAGTACTTGGACGAATAAACCCCTTGTCCAACAATTCTTGCAATTGTTTCTTCAATTCTGCCAGTTCCGCGGGAGGCATCCTATAAGGTCTCTTGGAGATAGGAGCAGTCCCGGGTTGCAATTCAATTGCAAACTCGATGTCTCTGTCAGGTGGCATTCCTGGCAATTCATCCGGAAAAACATCGGGGTAGTCACAGAAGACGGGGATCTTTTCCACTGGGGATTCTGTCATAAGAAATGCACAAGAACGGGTGCAACCCTGATCGGGCAAAAATAATGTGGTTTCACCACAGGTTGGTGAGTGCACTTCAATGGCCCTAGCTGCAATGTCAATAACTGCCCGATGCCTTGTTAGCCAATCAGTTCCTAATATGATATCCACGCTGTCCTAACCCAAAATGAGGAGGGTGGTTTTAATTATTAGACTACCAAACTTTATGGGCACATGCCTGCTGATTTGATTAGTGGCAATCCTGCCTCCTGGTGTTGAAATTGTGATACCCCCATTGGTGTGGTGAAAAGGCAACTGGCACTTGACACTAAATTTGGCACTGACAAAACTATGCGAAGCACCAGAATCAAAAAGAACAATAGCAGGATAATTTAAAACTGTAAAGATACCAGTCATGACGGGTGCTCCCTCTGGAATATCAGCCATGGTAGTGAAGTTCAGCTTGCCCTGCCTCACTTGCACCTTCTGTCTCTTGCCTTGATTCTGATTGACATTCTGCCCCTGCCTCTGCTGGTTTCTGGGGCAAGTCTTGGCATAATGCCCAGTGCTGCCACAAGTGAAACACCTGTTATCATTGGCCTGGCGGTACTGCTGCTGCTGATTGTTCCTCTGAGCTGGAAAACTGGGCGCGGTTGGGTGCCTACTGCTGCTGCTGCGGTGGCCTGATCACCCATCTCCCTTGCTGCTGCTGAGGTCCCTTGTTCTGCGTGTCAGACACAATCCTGAAGCGCTGTGGCTGAGATGAGGGTCCCACCACAGGGGTCTTCCTCTTCTTCTCCGCCTGTCGAGCCAAGATGCAGTCCTCCTGGGAGATAGCCATGTTGACCAACTCATTGTAACTGTTGGCCCTGACGGTGTTGAGACGGTCACGGAGCTTAGTGCTGAGCCCCCTCCTGAACCTGTCTCGCTTCTTCTCATCCGTATCTGCATGGTATCCAGCATACTGGCACAAATCATTGAAGGCCTGGGCATACTGCAATACCGTCCTGCTGCCCTGAGTGAGTGCCAGAAACTCATTGAGCTTCTGGTCCATGATGCCAGCGGGGATATGGTGCCCTCTGAAAGCCGCCTTGAACTCCCTCCATTCCACTTCTCTACCTTCTGGCTGCATGGCAAGAAAATGGTCCCACCAAGTCCTTGCGGGTCCGCGAAGCTGCTGGGTGGCGAACCTGACCTTGGTGACCTCTGAGCAAATTCCATGGAGCAGTGGGAATTTGGATTCTACCACCCTCAACCACACATCTGCATCAAGCGGGTCCTCCGCCCTGGTAAACAATGGTGGCTGAGTGCTGAGGAACTCCTGGTAGGTAGCAGCGACGGGGTGACGCTGATGGTCTCCACCATAATGCTGAGGTGGTGGCTGACGCTGAGCTAGCTGTCTCAGGATCTCATTCTGCTGGGCCATGAGCTCCTGCAGAGTGGGAGGCGGTGGCGGTGGAGGAACGTGCTCATTCTGACCACGGCGCGCTCTCCCAGCCATCTGAAAAATCACATAGTTGCTTAATAACACATCTTCTCAGTTTAGGGTTTAAACATGGTAGGGGAGTTAAAGCAATTTGGTAGATTCCTCATAAAACAAAACAAAATCATAAACCTTCCGTCCAAATTTAAACTGCCATTAAACATCCCCAAACCTCCAAAAGAGTTTAACATGGTTACATCAATGATCCAAAAGACTCAACTCTACCTAGCCTAGTACCCTAAGGTGCAAAAGCTAAGCTAGTGGCGAGGAGTCCAACTATCATCAGCCTCTAGGATTAGCCTGGCATCTAGTGAGCGAACGAGGCAACGCTGGACTCGGGGGAAGGTGGTCTCCCTGAGCCAGCGGTGTCTACACTGGAAGCAGACTCGTCTCCTCCCTCGATGTCAACGTCCTCGTCAGCTTCCTCACCATGGATCTCTTGGTGATGCATGTCCAGGTGCTCATTTGCTTCTGCCAGCTGCTGCTGAGTGTTGAGGAGCTGATCCTCGAGAACCTCGATGGTGTTCTCCCGGGTGCCCACTAGCTCCTCCAACTCATGAATCTCATCAGACAGCTGCTCCACTTGCAAATCTTTTTCCACGAGCTCCTGGGACAAGTCCACCACGAGCTCCTCCCTGTTGTCCAGGGTGATCTTGGTTGCCTCCAGTAGTGCCATCAAATGAGACATGGCCTCCCCATGCATCACTTGCAGCCGATACAGAGCGTTCATGCATCGTACCGACAAGTGAGCGGTGTGGCCTGGGTAGAGAGCCCAGATGTCCTTGGCATGCTCCACCCGGTCCCTCCACATCGGGTCGTCCTCCTTTTCCGCGGGGAACAACCCAATGGGGTGGGTAGCCAGCTCCAAGGGATGGAATCCGCAGAAGGTAGTCAGTCCATGCAGAGCGATTGCCTCGATTGTGTCCTCCGCTCGGTACCCGAAAGACTCAGAGTCCAAGGAGCGCCAGCCTGGCTGCAGGGGATGAGGCTCCAAGGTCATCCTCACCCTACAGCGAGGCACCCAGTGCTTCTCGAACTGCTGCACCGCGTACTGAGGGGGTGTCAAATATCCTGCCCCCTGAAGTACCTCCCACAAGATGCGGGGAAATCCCTCTCGTGCAAGTCCGTCAGTGTGGGTCAGTGCATTTCCGTCATCGGAGGATCCGTGGGAAGCCATCTGTGCACGGTTAAACGTAAGTAAAAGAAAAAGAATTACAAAAAGAACAAGGAAAATAAAACTCAGCCTGTCTCTAGTTAAAAGAAAAAGGCATTGGGGACCTAGTTGGCTGTTATCTTGTTTTTAAGTCCTTTTACTTAGTTATCCATTTGCTTAATTAAGAATGCATGCATGCGCGTCCGGAACGACCTCTCCAGAAGATAAAAAGGAATAGGGAAGAACTCCCATCCTTTAAAAAGTGGCCTGTAGGGCCTAGTCACTTAGCCACCTAGCTACCCTTCTATTATCCTAAGGCTTCACGTCCTAGGTCTATCCTGCTCGTCCTACGATCTATCCAACATTGTTTCTATCAAATTTTACTTTAGAAAAGGGATGGCATTTATGGTTTATTGATTCCTCTGTGGTGGTACAAGCTCCGATACCAGCTGTGGCGGAACTGCCCGAATTATTCCAACTTAAGTGCCTAAGCCCTGCCTTAGAGGCTAGACCACACTTAAATGGGAATAACCCGTCAATCCCTCGGATCTAGTCCGACACGGCCACTGACAGGATCAAGTACCACAGTCTCACTCGATGGTGAGTCACAGAGCAAATACAATAAAGCATAAAACCATGCATAGAAGAGTGTTAAATTATTACATCACCATTGTCACCATTGGAGTTTTCGCAAAAGTAACCATCATTGTTTTGAAGTGCAGCGGAAATAAACTAACGATAAATAAATGGAGAGATGGGGAAGCCTGTCCCATCACTCCTCATGCTCCTCCTCAGCCGAGGCAGGGTCCCACTCGACAGTCCAACCCGGTGGCAGGGTGGATGGCCAAGTCACTCCAGCAACCATGTCCTCCAGAGAACCTATAAAATTATGCCACAAGCAAGGCTGAGTATACTAATACTCAGCTAGACTTACCCGGTGTGAGGAGTCTATACTCCTCTACCTCTAGACATGCAGCTGTTTGGCTGTGGGGTTTGGTTGCCAAAAGCACTAGCTGAGTTTCTAAATCAAGATTTTAACTTTGTCAAAATTAAGTGTGACTCTCTTAAGGCTAAAAGTGTACTATCTATTCATACATAGTAGCAAGCATTTTTAGCAATCAACAGCTTGTATCATCTCAACACAGTTCCACTTGTTACTCAATGTAGCAGCATGGATCAAGCAGTCTCATTAGCTGCAAGAAGCAGACGATTCGAATCGAGTTTTTATGCTTGCAAGGTAAACCTAAACACACGACATGTAGGGGCACTCCGTCCCCACGCACATCAACCGTCCCCATCGATTCCCTGGCAGCAGAACAGGGCTCACCGCCTTGGCGTACAATGCCTCACTGACCCCGACTGGCCGTCGTGCAGTGACCGCACTTGTACCCACCATAACCGGAATGGGAGACTACGTCTCAGGTCGCGTGAGGGGTAAAGTCCACTGGCAGGTTCAATCCGGTACTAGGTTTACCGATTTACCATATTTCTCGGTATGTGCTTAGTACATTCAAACGCTTGACTCACGGTACCACACCTTAATCCTTAATCAACTTTTTATCCCGTGAACAACCAATCCCCATGGATTGTTGCCCACAAACCAACATCAATATGATAGGAAAGTGGATACAACCAATTCCTGACCTCGCGCGAGTGCTAGAAAAATCACTCGACTTCTACCGAGATCCTAATTAATAAAGCAGCTACTCGACCTAGCATACTAGTATTCATCTCAATAGGATTCCTGAGATCATGCAACTAGGGTTCAAAACAACTCCTACACTTAAGTGCACAAACAATCCTACAAACATTAAGTGTAGTAAAATAGCATAAGTAACAGGTTATGCATAAAACCGGGGCTTGCCTTCCAAAGCAGTGGCAGGCAGGTCCTCTGGTGCAGGCTCGGGTGCTGGGTCTGGGGCAACCTCCTGGGCAGCTCCTTGCTCCGGCACGAGGATGTACTCTCCGTCAGCAAGATTACAGTCTATCGAAATGCAATGAACATGTATGTCATGATTATGCAAGATTTAAGAACATTAAGCTACAGAAATTAAGTCAAGAATTAACTTAGGGTTCCTTGGCTACGTGGGTCTTCTAGTGGTATATATAGACTTATTACCTTTTAGGTTTAGGTTTTCTTTTAGGATAACATATTGGATTTGTATTGCCTTTATAGATTTCAGTGGACAATTTACGAAGGTCTTAGGAGGACATCAATTTCCAACACCCATTTTCCTTTCTTCAATTTCCATCCAGGGTTTCTAGTACAGGTTTGAACTATGACAGTATTTTAAAAATTTCCAAAAATTCTGTAAAAATTACAGTGGGTTGTCACTGGCTATTCTAGCTTGTTTTAAGAATTTGAGGCTTAAAGTACAAAAGCTAGTCTGTAAACAAAAATAACAATAGTTAGGCAAAATGGGCCACTTTACACTACAAGTCTTTTATTAAAGTGGGTCCTGACCTAAGGGTTATTTTTGTTGGCCTCTAGTAGTGATGAAAATCTCCTGTACCAAAAAGGACAGAGAGCAACATGATGGTTAATTAATGATGAATTTTTAAAGTTTGGTGCAAAAAGGGTGCTTAAAACTAACTTGTCATTTGAAAAATATCAAACAACAGATTTCAGATTTTTCCTAAGTTCTTATTATCAAAACATTAGTTATCCTAAGGTTTGGGGAGGTTTCACCTTAGGGTTATTTTTGTAGGGTTTTTCTAAGTTATCCTTGTTTTATTAATTTAAAAGGTAGCTTTCTTATTTTACACTACAACAGGGTATGATATATTTTTTCCAGTGAACTACATTGGCTAAGTATCTCAACAAAAATAAGGGTGCCCTCTGGTTCATTATTTCTGTCACCTTTTCTATTTTTCTTAATCTTAAACATATTATGGAATAAGGGGTAAAAACTATCTTAATGTAGTGGACAGAGGGGTTTAACATTTTTAACTAGGTCAGTAGGTAGATAATAACTTCTCTAAATTTTTCTAACCTTAGTTAAATAGTACAACCATTTTTCTTGCTATTATTAAGCTTTTGGTCCAAACTATAATTAAATCAGGACCTTACATTTTTCTATAGTACCTATGGGGTTTTATATTTTTCTTAGGTAGGTTACCTTATTTAGAGTCTGGCAAAATTTGTTTGACCCAATTTGGATAAATCAAACAGAAGTTATGAGTTTTCAAAGTTTCTGTTTGAACTTAAATCAGGTTTTAATAAGATTTTCCTGAAAAAGCAGTTTGCGCCGAGGTCCCTAGGTTTAAACCGAATCAAACCTCGCAGATCTACCCTCGGGCCACTATTCACTCGGGTCACTGACATTTCACTTAACCCCCTGACTTTCTCTCCCTCTCACCCGCAGTCCTTCCCCCAACTGAAATAGTAGCCGCGGGAAAGAAAAGGGTGGCGCGGCTTACCGGCGGCGAGGGAGGTCCGGCGAGGTGGTCAGTGATGTTCAGGAGGTCGCGACGGTCACGTCGATGTGCGGGTCGGCGTCAGAGGTGGTCGGAGTTCCCCTGGCCACGAACACAGGCGACGGGGATCGTCGGCGACGCCTGCTCCGGCCAAACCACGGCGGTAGAGTTCAATTAGTGTGTACGAGGAGCTTCACGGGATGACACAGAGGCCATGCGCGCAACGAATCGGAAAATGGTGAAGGGGGTTTACCCGATCCACGTGCGCCGGCGAGTTCTTGAACTCCGGTGAGCACGATTTGGCTTCTCCGGTGACGCGGGCCCTCGGGTTAAGCTTGAGCAAGGCCCACGGCCTCACCCGGAAGCTATCTGGGGGCTTGGATCGAACGGAGGAGGACGGGAGAGGGGTCGGCCACGGTGGTGGCTTTCGGGCGGCACTGGCGGGTCGCGGGGAGGTCGCCGGAGGCAATGGCTGGCTCGGGCAAGTCAGGTGAGGTACGGAGGAGGCAATGGGGAAGGCAACCGAGCACTGGGTGGGTTTTATAGGCGCGGACGCGGCCGGGGCGCCGGCTCGACCGTTTGGCGCGACGCGGGCACGCGGGGCGCGCGCGGGCGTGCTCTGGCGAGCTCAGAGCGCGTCGAACACGTGGCGTGTTGCTTCTGCCCGTGTTCTTCGCTCTGCTGAGCGGCCAGGCGTACGAATCTTGCCCTACCGCCTGTGGGAGATCTCTTCCCTGCACCTAGAGCTACCTAGTTCATGTGAGTTCCAAGAGTAGATGTGGTCTGGTTGAGGAGATATGGTAGCACCAAGTCTTGTCTGTCTGCACTGTTCAAACCGAGACAAAACCAGTACCAACTCGTGTCAAATGGTTTTGGCTTGGGTTCAAACTTTTCCAGGGCATTCTAGGGTTCATTTGGCGCCACTTTGTCAATTGGGTCGACAAATTTTGAAAAGGGGATCAAGGTGAACATGTGGGATCCTTGCTCAAGGGTTGGTTTTTGACTTAGGCAAAATCTGAATCCCTCCCTTGTGTTCAACCTTTGGTGATCTTTTTAGGACCTTTCTGAAAACTTTTTGGGGGTACTGCCTTACTATTAATTGTAGGTTATTAAGTATATTACAACTTTTATATTTGGCCCAAACCATGATCATGATGTTTACATGATCTTTTGATCATGGCTTCAATTAGGGTTATTATTGCCTATGGGGGTTTTGCTCTAGGGTTTTGGGAGATCCCCACTTAGATGTGCATTACAAGCTAGGGCATGATATCCAAGATAGTTTGCACTTGATTAGGACCTTGAATTCCAAGATTGAAGTACTTTGCTCACAAATCTTTATGTAATTATGGGTTAAAAAGGGGTAACCCTGGGGTGGACACCCTGAGTAACACCTAGGGTGTTACAACACAACCCCCATTTTTGTCGAAAATAGCCATGAACGACCATTTTCAATAATACCGAAGGGTAACACCTACGGATTTTTGACCAAAAAATGGTCTCCACCAGAAATCTAAGAATGTGATGTATGGCAAGGAAACATATGTGGGATGAGGTGTACGAGCCTTTGGTCTATGATCAATGGCCATAGAACCCTTATTTTTGTCGAAAATAGCCATGAACGACCATTTTCAATAATACCGAAGGCTAACACGTATGGATTATTGACCAAGAAATGGTCTCCACCAGAAATCCAAGAATGTGATCTATGGAAAGGAAACATATGTGGGGTGAGGTGTACTAGCCTCTAGTCGATGACAAATGGCCACACAACCCCCATTTTTGTCGAAAATAGCCATGAACGACCATTTTCAATAATACCGAAGGCTAACACCTACGAATTTTTGACCAATCAATGGTCTCCACCGAAAATCCAAGAATGTGATCTATGGCAAGGAAACATATGTGGGGTGAGGTGTATGAGCCTCTTGTCTATGATCAATGGCCACACAACCCCCATTTTTGTCAAAAATAGCCATGAACGACCATTTTCAATAATACCGATGGCTAACACGTACAGATTTTTGACCAAGAAATGGTCTCCACCAAAAATGAAAGAATGTGATCTATGGCAAGGAAACATATGTGGGGTGAGGTGTACGAGCCATTGGTCGATGATAGATGGCCACACAACCCCCATTTTTGTCGAAAATAACCATGAACGACCATTTTCAAGAATACTGAAGGCTAAGACCTACGGATTTTTGACCAAGAAATGGTCTCCACCAGAAGTCCAAGAATGTGATCTATGGCAAGGAAACATATGTGTAGTGAGGTGTATGAGCCTCTGGTCGAAGATCAATGGCTACACAACCCCCATTTTTGTCGAAAATCGCAAGGAACGACCATTTTCAATAATACCGATGGCTAACGCGTACGGATTTTTGACCAAGAAATGGTCTCCACAAAAAATCCAAGAATGTGATCTATGGCAAGGAAACATATGTGGGGTGAGGTGTATGAGCCTTTGGTCGATGATAAATGTCCACACAACACCCATTTTTGTCGAAAATAGCCATGAACGACCATTTTCAATAATAACGAAGGCTAACACCTATGGATTTTTGAAAAAGAAATGGTCTCCACTATAAATCCAAGAATGTGATCTATGGCAAGGAAACATATGTGGGTGAGGTGCACGAGCCTCTGGTCTATGATCAATGGCCACACAACCCCCATTTTTGTCGAAAATAGCCATGAACGAACATTCTCAATAATACCGATGGCTAACAAGTAAAAATTTTTGACCAAGAAATGGTCTCCCCTAACAAATCCAAGAATGTGATGTATATCAAGGAAACATATGTGGGGTGAGGTGTACGAGCCTTTGGTTGATGATCAATGGCCACGCAACCCCCATTTTAGTCGAAAATAGCCATGAACGACCATTTTCAATAATACCGAAGGCTAACACTTACGGATTTTTGACCTAGAAATGGTCTCCACAAGAATTCCAAGAATGTGATCTATGGCAAGGAAACATATGTGGGGTGAGGTGTACGAGCCTCTGGTCGATGATCAATGGCCACACAACCCCCATTTTTGTCAAAAATAGCCATAAACGACCATTTTTAGTAATACCGAAGGCGAACACCTACAGATTTTTGACCAAAAAATGGTCTCCACCAGAAATCCAAGAATGTGATCTATGGAAAGGAAACATATGTGGGGTGAGGTGTACTAGCCTCTAGTCGATGACAAATGGCCACACAACCCCCATTTTTGTCGAAAATAGCCATGAACGACCATTTTCAATAATACTGAAGGCTAACACCTACAGATTTTCGACCAATAAATGGTCTCCACCAGAAATCCAAGAATGTGATCAATTGCAAGGAAACATATGTGGGGTGAGGTGTATAAGCCTTTGGTCTATGATTAATGGCCATACAACCCCCATTTTTGTCGAAAATAGCCATGAACGACCATTTTCAATAATACCGAAGGCTAACACCTACGGATTTTTGACCAATAAATTGTCTCCACCAGAAATCCAAGAATGTGATCTATGGCAAGGAAACATATGTGGGGTGAGGTGTACGAGCCTCTGGTCTATGATCAATGGCCACACAACCCCCATTTTTGTCGAAAATATCCATGAACGACCATTTTCAATAATACCGATGGCTAACACGTACGGATTTGTGACCAAGAAATGGTCTCCACCAGAAATCCAAGAATGTGATCTATGGCAAGGAAACATATGTGGGGTGAGGTGTACGAGCCTCTGGTCGATGATCAATGGCCACACAACCCCCATTTTTGTCGAAAATAGCCATGAACGACCATTTTCAATGACACTGAAGGTTAACACCTACAGATTTTTGACCAAGAAATGGTCTCCACCATAAATCCAAGAATGTGATCCATGGCAAAGAAACAAATGTGTAGTGAGGTGTATGAGCCTCTGGTCGAAGATCAATGGCTACACAACCCCCATTTTTGTCGAAAATAGCCATGAACAACCATTTTCAATAATACCGAATGCGAACACCTTTGAATTTTTGACCAAGAAATGGTCTCCACCAGAAGTCCAAGAATGTGGTCTATGGCAAGGAAACATATGTGGGGTGAGGTGTACGAGCTTCTAGTTGATGATCCCCCATTATTGTCGAAAATAGCCATGAACGACCATTTTGAATAATAGCGAAGGCTAAGACCTACAGATTTTTGACCAAGAAATGGTCTCCACCAGAAATCCAAGAATGTGATCTATGGAAAGGAAACATATGTGGGGTGAGGTGTACTAGCCTCTAGTCTCTGACAAATGGCCACACAACCCCCATTTTTGTCGAAAATAGACATGAACGACCATTTTCAATAATACCGAAGGGTAACACCTACGGATTTTTGACCAAAAAATGGTCTCCACCAGAAATCTAAGAATGTGATGTATGGCAAGGAAACATATGTGGGATGAGGTGTACGAGCCTTTGGTCTATGATCAATGGCCATAGAACCCTTATTTTTGTCGAAAATAGCCATGAACGACCATTTTCAATAATACCGAAGTCTAACACGTATGGATTATTGACCAAGAAATGGTCTCCACCAGAAATCCAAGAATGTGATCTATGGAAAGGAAACATATGTGGGGTGAGGTGTACTAGCCTCTAGTCGATGACAAATGGCCACACAACCCCCATTTTTGTCGAAAATAGCCATGAACGACCATTTTCAATAATACCGAAGGCTAACACCTACGAATTTTTGACCAATCAATGGTCTCCACCGAAAATCCAAGAATGTGATCTATGGCAAGGAAACATATGTGGGGTGAGGTGTATGAGCCTCTTGTCTATGATCCATGGCCACACAACCCCCATTTTTGTCAAAAATAGCCATGAACGACCATTTTCAATAATACCGATGGCTAACACGTACAGATTTTTGACCAAGAAATGGTCTCCACCAAAAATCCAAGAATGTGATCTATGGCAAGGAAACATATGTGGGGTGAGGTGTACGAGCCTTTGGTCGATGATAGATGGCCACACAACCCCCATTTTTGTCGAAAATAACCATGAACGACCATTTTCAAGAATACTGAAGGCTAAGACCTACGGATTTTTGACCAAGAAATGGTCTCCACCAGAAGTCCAAGAATGTGATCTATGGCAAGGAAACATATGTGTAGTGAGGTGTATGAGCCTCTGGTCGAAGATCAATGGCTACACAACCCCCATTTTTGTCGAAAATCGCAATGAACGACCATTTTCAATAATACCGATGGCTAACGCGTACGGATTTTTGACCAAGAAATGGTCTCCACAAAAAATCCAAGAATGTGATCTATGGCAAGGAAACATATGTGGGGTGAGGTGTATGAGCCTTTGGTCGATGATAAATGTCCACACAACACCCATTTTGTCGAAAATAGCCATGAACGACCATTTTCAATAATAACGAAGGCTAACACCTATGGATTTTTGAAAAAGAAATGGTCTCCACTATAAATCCAAGAATGTGATCTATGGCAAGGAAACATATGTGGGTGAGGTGCACGAGCCTCTGGTCTATGATCAATGGCCACACAACCCCCATTTTTGTCGAAAATAGCCATGAACGAACATTTTCAATAATACCGATGGCTAACAAGTAAAAATTTTTGACCAAGAAATGGTCTCCCCTAAAAAATCCAAGAATGTGATGTATATCAAGGAAACATATGTGGGGTGAGGTGTACGAGCCTTTGGTTGATGATCAATGGCCACGCAACCCCCATTTTAGTCGAAAATAGCCATGAACGACCATTTTCAATAATACCGAAGGCTAACACCTACGGATTTTTGACCTAGAAATGGTCTCCACAAGAATTCCAAGAATGTGATCTATGGCAAGGAAACATATGTGGGGTGAGGTGTACGAGCCTCTGGTCGATGATCAATGGCCACACAACCCCCATTTTTGTCAAAAATAGCCATAAACGACCATATTTAGTAATACCGAAGGCGAACACCTACAGATTTTTGACCAAAAAATGGTCTCCACCAGAAATCCAAGAATGTGATCTATGGAAAGGAAACATATGTGGGGTGAGGTTTACTAGCCTCTAGTCGATGACAAATGGCCACACAACCCCCATTTTTGTCGAAAATAGCCATGAACGACCATTTTCAATAATACCGAAGGCTAACACCTACAGATTTTTGACCAATCAATGGTCTCCACCGAAAATCCAAGAATGTGATCTATGGCAAGGAAACATGTGGGGTGAGGTGTACGAGCCTCTTGTCTATGATCAATGGCCACACAACCCCCATTTTTGTCGAAAATAGCCATGAACGACCATTTTCAATAATACCGATGGCTAACACGTATGAATTTTTGACCAAGAAATGGCCTCCACCAAAAATCCAAGAATGTGATCTATGGCAAGGAAACATATGTGGGGTGAGGTGTACGACCCTCTGGTCGATGATCAATGGCCACACAACCCCCATTTTTGTCGAAAATAGCCATGAATGACCATTTTCAATAATACCGAAGGCTAACACCTACAGATTTTTGACCAAGAAATGGTCTCCACAAGAAATCCAAGAATGTGATCTATGGCAAGGAAACATATGTGGGTGAGGTATATGAGCTTCTGGTCGATGATCAATGGCCACTCAACCCCCATTTTTGGCAAAAATAGCCATGAACGACAATTTTCAGTAATACCGAAAGCGAACACCTACGGATTTTTGACCAAGAAATGGTCTCCACCAGAAATCCAAGAATGTGATCTATGGCAAGGAAACATATGTGGGATGATGCGTACGAGCCTCTGGTCGATGATCAATTGCCACAACCCTCATTTTTGTCGAAAATAGCCATGAACGACCATTTTCAATAATACCGAAGGCTAACACGTATGGATTTTTTACCATGAAATGGTCTCCACCAGAAATCCAAGAATGTGATCTATGGAAAGGAAACATATGTGGGGTGAGGTGTGCTAGCCTCTAGTCGATGACAAATGGCCACACAACCCCCATTTTTGTCGAAAATAGCCATGAACGACCATTTTCAATAATACTGAAGGCTAACACCTACGGATTTTCGACCAATAAATGGTCTCCACCAGAAATTCAAGAATGTGATCAATTGCAAGGAAACATATGTGGGGTGAGGTGTATAAGCCTTTGGTCTATGATCAATGGCCACACAACCCCCATTTTTGTCGAAAATAGCCATGAACGACCATTTTCAATAATACCGAAGGCTAACACCTACGGATTTTTGACCAATAAATTGTCTCCACCAGAAATCCAAGAATGTGATCTATGGCAAGGAAACATATGTGGGGTGAGGTGTACGAGCATCTGGTCTATGATCAATGGCCACACAACCCCCATTTTTGTCGAAAATAGCCATGAACGACCATTTTCAATAATACCGATGGCTAACATGTATGGATTTTTGACCAAGAAATGGTCTCCACAAAAAATCCAAGAATGTGATCTATGGCAAGGAAACATATGTGGGGTGAGGTGTATGAGCCTTTGGTCGATGATAAATGGACACACAACCCCCATTTTTATCGAAAATAGCCATGAACGACCATTTTCAATAATACCGAAGGCTAACACCTACAGATTTTTTACCAAGAAATGGTCTCCACCAGAATTCCAAGAATGTGATCTATGGCAAGGAAACATATGTGGGATGAGGTGTACGAGCCTCTGGTCGATGATCAATGGCCACACAACCCCCATTTTTGTCGAAAATAGCCATGAACGACCATTTTCAATGACACTGAAGGTTAACACCTACAGGTTTTTGACCAAGAAATGGTCTCCACCATAAATCCAAGAATGTGGTCCATGGCAAAGAAACATATGTGTAGTGCGGTGTATGAGCCTCTGGTCGAAGATCAATGGCTACACAACCCCCATTTTTGTTGAAAATAGCCATGAACGACCATTTTCAATAATACCGAATGCGAACACCTTTGAATTTTTGACCAAGAAATGTTCTCCACCAGAAATCCAAGAATGTGGTCTATGGCAAGGAAACATATGTGGGGTGAGGTGTACGAGCTTCTGGTCGATGATCCCCCATTATTGTCGAAAATAGCCATGAACGACCATTTTCAATAATAGCGAAGGCTAAGACCTACAGATTTTTGACCAAGAAATGGTCTCCACCAGAAATCCAAGAATGTGATCTATGGAAAGGAAACATATGTGGGGTAAGGTGTACTAGCCTCTGGTCTCTGACAAATGGCCACACAACCCCCATTTTTGTCGAAAATAGCCATGAACGACCATTTTCAATAATACCGAAGGGTAACACCTACGGATTTTTGACCAAGAAATGGTCTCCACCAGAAATCCAACATTGTGTTCTATGGCAAGGACACATATGTGGGGTGAGGTGTACGAGCTTCTGGTCGATGATCCCCCATTATTGTCGAAAATAGCCATGAACGACCATTTTCAATAATAGCGAAGGCTAAGACCTACAGATTTTTGACCAAGAAATGGACTCCACCAGAAATCCAAGAATGTGATCTATGGAAAGGAAACATATGTGGGGTGAGGTGTACTAGCCTCAGGTCGCTGACAAATGGCCACACAACCCCCATTTTTGTCGAAAATAGCCATGAACGACCATTTTCAATAATACCGAAAGCTAACACCTACGGATTTTTGACCAACAAATGGTCTCCAGCAGAAATCCAGGAATGTGATCTATGGCAAGGAAACATAATTGGGTGAGGTGTACGAGCCTCTGGTCTATGATCAATGGACACACAACCCCCATTTTTGTCGAAAATAGCCATGAACGACCATTTTCAATAATACCGATGGCTAACAAGTACGGATTTTTGACCAAGGAATGGTCTCCCCCAAAAAATCCAAGAATGTGATGTATATCAAGGAAACATATGTGGGGTGAGGTGTACGAGCCTTTGGTTGACGATAAATGGCTACGCAACCCCCATTTTAGTCGAAAATAGCCATGAACGACCATTTTCAATAATACCGAAGGCTAACACCTACGGATATTTGACCCAGAAATGGTCTCCACAAGAATTCCAAGAATGTGATCTATGGCAAGGAAACATAAGTGGGGTGAGGTGTACGAGCCTTTGGTCGATGATCAATGGCCACACAACCCACATTTTTGTCAAAAATAGCAATAAACGACCATTTTTAGTAATACCTAAGGCGAACACCTACGGATTTTTGACCAAAAAATGGTCTCCACCAGAAATCCAAGAATGCGATATATGGCAAGGAAACATATGTGGGATGAGGTGTACGAGCCTCTGGTCGATGATCAATGGCCACAGAACCCTTATTTTTGTCGAAAATGGCAGTGAACGACCATTTTCAATAATACCGAAGGCTAACACGTATGGATTATTGACCAAGAAATGGTCTCCACCAGAAATCGAAGAATGTGATCTATGGAAAGGAAACATATTTGGGGTGAGGTGTACTAGCCTCTAGTCGATGACAAATGGCCACGCAACCCCCATTTTTGTCGAAAATAGCCATGAACGACCATTTTCAATAATACCGAAGGCTAACACCTACGGATTTTTGACCAATCAATGGTCTCCACCAAAAATCCAAGAATGTGATCTATGGCAAGGAAACATATGGGGGGTGAGGTGTACGAGCCTCGTCTCTATGATCAATGGCCACACAACCCCCATTTTTGTCGAAAATAGCCATGAACGACAATTTTCAATAATACCGATGGCTAACACGTACGGATTTTTGACCAAGAAATGGTCTCCACCAAAAATCCAAGAATGTGATCTATGGCAAGGAAACATATGTGGGGTGAGGTGTACAAGCCTTTGGTCGATGATAGATGGCCACACAACCCCCATTTTTGTCGAAAATAGCCATGAACGACCATTTTCAAGAATACCGAAGGCTAACACCTACGGATTTTTGACCAAGAAATGGTCTCCACCAGAAGTACAAGAATGTGATCTATGGCAAGGAAACATATGTGGGGTGAGGTGTACAACCCTCTGGTCGATGATCAATGGCAAAACAACCCCCATTTTTGTCGAAAATAGCCATGAACGACCATTTTCAATGACACTAAAGGTTAACACCTACGAATTTTTGACCAAGAAATGGTCTCCACCATAAATCCAAGAATGTGATCTATGGCAAGGAAACATATGTGTAGTGAGGTGTTTGAGCCTCTAGTCGAAGATCAATGGCTACACAACCCCCATTTTTGTCGAAACTAGCCATGAACGACCATTTTCAATAATACCGAAGGCGAACACCTATGGATTTTTGAACAAGAAATTGTCTCCACTAGAAATCCAAGAATGTGATATATGGCAAGGAAACATATGTGGGGTGAGGTGTACTAGCCTCTGGTTGATGACAAATGGCCACACAACCCCCATTTTTGTCGAAAATAGCCATGAACGACCATTCTCAATAATACCCAAGGCTAACACCTACGGATTTTTGACCAATAAATGGTCTCTTGTAGAAATCCAAGAATGTGATCTATGGCAAGGACACATATGTCGGGTGAGGTGTACGAGCCTTTGGTCGATGATCAATGGCCACACAACCCCCATTTTTGTCGAAAATAGCCATGAACGACCATTTTCAATAATACCGAAGGCAAACACCTATGGATTTTTGACTAAGAAATGGTCTCCACCTGAAATCCAAGAATTTTATCTATGGCAAGGAAACATATGTGGGGTGAGGTGTACGAGCCTCTCGTCGATGATCCCCCATTATTGTCGAAAATAGCCATGAACGACAATTTTCAATAATACCGAAGGCTAACTCCTACGGATTTTTGACCAAGAAATGGTCTCCACCAGAAATCCAAGAATGTGATCTATGGAAAGGAAACATATGTGGGGTGAAGTGTACTAGCCTCTGGTCGATGACAAATGGCCACACAACCCCCATTTTTGTCGAAAATAGCCATGAACGACCATTTTCAATAATACCCAAGGCTAACACCTACGGATTTTTGACCAATAAATGGTCTCTTGCAGAAATCCAAGAATGTGAACTATGGCAAGGACACATATGTGGGGTGAGGTGTATGAGCCTCTGGTCGATGATCAATGGCCACACAACCCCTTT
Organism: Zea luxurians; assembly: GCA_029449295.1. Classification (NCBI taxonomy): domain Eukaryota; kingdom Viridiplantae; phylum Streptophyta; class Magnoliopsida; order Poales; family Poaceae; genus Zea; species Zea luxurians. Next base: position 38,562 of record JAOPSE010001051.1, read on the forward strand.
TTTGTCGAAAATAGCCATGAACGACCATTTTCAATAATACCGAAGGCAAACACCTATGGATTTTTGACCAAGAAATGGTCTCCACCCGAAATCCAAGAATGTTATCTATGGCAAGGAAACATATGTGGGGTGAGGTGTACGAGCCTCTGGTCTATGATCAATGGCCACACAACCCCCATTTTTGTCGAAAATAGCCATGAACGACCATTTTCAATAATACCGATGGCTAACACGTACGGATTTTTGACCAAGAAATGGTCTCCACCAAAAATCCAAGAATGTGATCTATGGCAAGGAAATATATGTGGGGTGAGGTGTATAAGCCTTTGGTCGATGATAAATAGCCACACAACCCCCATTTTTGTCGAAAATAACCATGAACGAACATTTTCAATAATACCAAAGGCTAACACCTACGGATTTTTGACCAACAATGGTCTCCGCTAGAAATCCAAGAATGTGATCTATGGCAAGGAAACATATGTGGGTGAGGTGTACGAGCCTCTGGTCTATGATCAATGACCACAAAACCCCAATTTTTGTCGAAAATAGCCATGAACGACCATTTTCAATAATACCGATGGCTAAAACGTACAGATTTTTGACCAAGAAATGGTCTCCACCAAAAATCCAATAATTTGATCTATGGCAAGGAAACATATGTGGGCTGAGGTGTACGAGCCTTTGGTCGATGATAAATGGCCACACAACCCCCATTTTTGTCGAAAATAGACATGGACGACCATTTTAAATAATACCGAAGGCTAACACCTACAGATTTTTGACCAAGAAATGGTCTCCACCAGAAATCCAAGAATGTGATCTATGACAAAGAAACATATGTGGGGTGAGGTGTATGAGCCTCTGGTCGACGATCAATGGCCACACCACCCCCATTTTTGTCGAAAATAGCCATGAACGACCATTTTCAATAATTCCGAAGGCTAACACGTACGGATTTTGGACCAAGAAATGGTCTCCACCAGAAATCCAAGAATGTGATCTATGGCAAGGAAACATATGTGGGGTGAGGTATACGATCCTCTGGTCAATGATCAATGGCCACACAACCGCCATTTTTGTCGAAAATAGCCATGAACGACCATTTTCAATAATACCGAAGGCTAACACCTACGGATTTTTGACCAAGAAATGGTCTCCACTAGAAATTCAAGAATGTGATCTATGGCAAGGAAACATATGTGGGATGAGGTGTACGAGCCTCTGGTCGATGATCAATGGCCACACAACCCTCATTTTTGTCGAAAATAGCCATGAACGACCATTTTCAATAATACCGAAGGCTAACTCCTACGGATTTTTGACCCAGAAATAGTCTTCACCAGAAATCCAAGAATTTGATCTATGGAAAGGAAACATATGTGGGGTGAGGTGTACTAGCCTCTGGTCGATGGCAAATGGCCACACAACCCCCATTTTTGTCGAAAATAGCCATGAACGACCATTTTCAATAATACCGAAGGCAAACACATAAGGATTTTTGACCAAGAAATGGTCTCCACCCGAAATCCAAGAATGTGATCTATGGCAAGGAAACATATGTGGGGTGAGGTGTACGAGCCACTGGTCTATGATCAATGGCCAAACAACCCCATTTTTGTCGAAAATAGCCATGCACGACCATTTTCAATAATACTGATGGCTAACACGTACGGATTTTTGACCAAGAAATGGTCTCCACCAAAAATCCAAGAATGTGATCTATGGCAAGGAAACATATGTGGGGTGAGGTGTATGAGCCTTTGGTCGATGATAAATGGCCACACAACCCCCATTTTTGTCGAAAATAGCCATGAACGAACATTTTCAATAATACCGAAGGCTAACACCTACGGATTTTTGACCAAGAAATGGTCTACGCTAGAAATCCAAGAATGTGATCTATGGCAAGGAAACATATGTGGGTGAGGTGTACGAGCCTTTGGTCTATGATCAATTGCCACACAACCCCCATTTTTGTCGAAAATAGCCATGAACGACCATTTTCAATAATACCGATGGCTAACATGTACGGATTTTTGACCAAGAAATGGTCTCCACCAAAAATCCAAGAATGTGATCTATGGCAAGAAAACATATGTGGGCTGAGGTGTACGAGCCTTTGGTCGATGATAAATGACCACACAACCCCCATTTTTGTCGAAAATAGACATGAACGGCCATTTTAAATAATACCGAAGGCTAACACCTACAGATTTTTGACCAAGAAATTGTCACCACCAGAAATCCAAGAATGTCATCTATGGCAAGGAAACATATGTGGGGTGAGGTGTATGAGCCTGTGGTCGATGATCAATGGCCACACAACCCCCATTTTTGTCGAAAATAGCCATGAACGACCATTTTCAATAATACCGATGGCTAACACGTACGGATTTTTGACCAAGAAATGGTCTCCACCAAAAATCCAAGAATGTGATCTATGGCAAGGAAATATATTGGGGTGAGGTGTATAAGCCTTTGGTCGATGATAAATAGCCACACAACCCCCATTTTTGTCGAAAATAACTATGAACGAACATTTTCAATAATACCAAAGGCTAACACCTACGGATTTTTGACCAACAATGGTCTCCGCTAGAAATCCAAGAATGTGATCTATGGCAAGGAAACATATGTGGGTGAGGTGTACGAGCCTCTGGTCTATGATCAATGACCACAAAACCCCAATTTTTGTCGAAAATAGCCATGAACGACCATTTTCAATAATATCGATGGCTAAAACGTACGGATTTTTGACCAAGAAATGGTCTCCACCAAAAATCCAAGAATGTGATCTATGGCAAGGAAATATATGTGGGGTGAGGTGTATAAGCCTTTGGTCGATGATAAATAGCCACACAACCCCCATTTTTGTCGAAAATAACCATGAACGAACATTTTCAATATTACCAAAGGCTAACACCTACGGATTTTTGACCAAGAAATGGTCTCCACCAGAAATCCAAGAATGTGATCTATGACAAAGAAACATATGTGCGGTGAGGTGTATGAGCCTCTGGTCGATGATCAATGGCCACACAACCCCCATTTTTGTCGAAAATAGCCATGAACGACCATTTTCAATAATTCCGAAGGCTAACACGTACGGATTTTGGACCAAGAAATGGTCTCCACCAGAAATGCAAGAATGTGATCTATGGCAAGGAAACATATGTGGGGTGAGGTATACGATCCTCTGGTCAATGATCAATGGCCACACAACCGCCATTTTTGTCGAAAATAGCCATGAACGACCATTTTCAATAATACCGAAGGCTAACACCTACGGATTTTTGACCAAGAAATGGTCTCCACTAGAAATCCAAGAATGTGATCTATGGCAAGGGAAACATATGTGGGATGAGGTGTACGAGCCTCTGGTCGATGATCAATGGCCACACAAACCTCATTTTTGTCGAAAATAGCCATGAACGACCATTTTCAATAATACCGAAGGCTAACTCCTACGGATTTTTGACCAAGAAATAGTCTCCACCAGAAATCCAAGAATGTGATCTATGGAAAGGAAACATATGTGGGGTGAGGTGTACTAGCCTCTGGTCGACGGCAAATGGCCACACAACCCCCATTTTTGTCGAAAATAGCCATGAACGACCATTTTCAATAATACCGAAGGCAAACACATAAGGATTTTTGACCAAGAAATGGTCTCCACCCGAAATCCAAGAATGTGATCTATGGCAAGGAAACATATGTGGGGTGAGGTGTACGAGCCACTGGTCTATGATCAATGGCCAAACAACCCCATTTTTGTCGAAAATAGCCATGCACGACCATTTTCAATAATACTGATGGCTAACACGTACGGATTTTTGACCAAGAAATGGTCTCCACCAAAAATCCAAGAATGTGATCTATGGCAAGGAAACATATGTGGGGTGAGGTGTATAAGCCTTTGGTCGATGATAAATGGCCACACAACCCCCATTTTTGTCGAAAATAGCCATGAACGAACATTTTCAATAATACCGAAGGCTAACACCTACGGATTTTTGACCAAGAAATGGTCTATGCTAGAAATCCAAGAATGTGATCTATGGCAAGGAAACATATGTGGGTGAGGTGTACGAGCCTTTGGTCTATGATCAATTGCCACACAACCCCCATTTTTGTCGAAAATAGCCGTGAACGACGATTTTCAATAATACCGATGGCTAACATGTACGGATTTTTGACCAAGAAATGGTCTCCACCAAAAATCCAAGAATGTGATCTATGGCAAGAAAACATATGTGGGCTGAGGTGTACGAGCCTTTGGTCGATGATAAATGACCACACAACCCCCATTTTTGTCGAAAATAGACATGAACGGCCATTTTAAATAATACCGAAGGCTAACACCTACAGATTTTTGACCAAGAAATTGTCACCACCAGAAATCCAAGAATGTCATCTATGGCAAGGAAACATATGTGGGGTGAGGTGTATGAGCCTGTGGTCGATGATCAATGGCCACACAACCCCCATTTTTGTCGAAAATAGCCATGAACGACCATTTTCAATAATACCGAAGGCTAACACGTACGGATTTTTGACCAAGAAATGGTCTCCACCAGAAATCCAAGAATGTGATCTATGGCAAGGAAACATATGTGGGGTGAGGTATACGATCCTCTGGTCGATGATCAATGGCCACACAACCCCCATTGTTGTCGAAAATAGCCATGAACGACCATTTTCAATAATAACGAAGGCTAACACCTACGGATTTTTGACCAAGAAATGGTCTCCACCAGAAATCCAAGAATGTGATCTATGGCAAGGAAACATATGTGGGATGAGGTGTACGAGCCTCTGGTCGATGATCAATGGCCACACAACCCTCATTTTTGTCGAAAATAGCCATGAACGACCATTTTCAATAATACCGAAGGCTAACACGTACGGATTTTTGACCAAGAAATGGTCTCCACCAGAAATCTAAGAATGTGATCTATGGAAAGGAAACATATATGGGGTGAGGTGTACTAGCCTCTTGTCGATGACAAATGGCCACACAACCCCCATTTTTGTCAAAAATAGCCATGATCGACCATTTTCTATAATACCGAAAGCTAACACGTACGGATTTTTGACCAATAAATGGTCTCAAGCAGAAATCCAAGAATGCGATCTATGACAGGGACACATATGTGGGGTGAGGTGTACGAGCCTCTGGTCGATGATCAATGGCCACACAACCCCCATTTTTGTCGAAAATAGCCATGAACGACCATTTTCAATAATACCGAAGGCAAACAGCTATGGATTTTTGACCAAGAAATGGTCTCCACCAGAAATCCAAGAGATGTGATCTATGGCAAGGAAACATATGTGGAGTGAGGTGTACGAGCCTCTGGTCTATGATCAATGGCCACACAACCCCCATTTTTGTCGAAAATAGCCATGAACGACCATTTTCAATAATACCGATGGCTAACACGTACAGATTTTTGACCAAGAAATGGTCTCCACAAAAAATCCAAGAATGTGATCTATGGCAAGGAAACATATGTGGGGTGAGGTGTACGAGCCCTTGGTCGATGATAAATGGCCACACAACCCCCATTTTTGTCGAAAATAGCCATGAACGACCATTTTCAATAATACCGAAGGCTAACACCTACGGATTTTTTACCAAGAAATGGTCTCCACTAGAAATCCAAGAATGTGATCTATGGCAAGGAAACATATGTGGGGTGTGGTGTACGAGCCTCTGGTCTATGATCAATGGCCACACAACTCCCATTTTTGTCGAAAATAGCCATGAACGACCATTTTCAACAATACCGATGGCTAACACGTACGGATTTTTGACCAAGAAATGGTCTCTGCCAAAAATCCAAGAATGTGATCTATGGCAAGGAAACATATGTGGGGTGAGGTGTATAAGCCTTTGGTCGATGAAAAATGGCCACACAAGCCCCATTTTTGTCGAAAATAGCCATGAACGACCATTTTCAATAATACCGAAGGCCAACACCTACAGATTTTTGACCAAGAAAATGGTCTCAACCCGAAATCCAAGAATGTGATCTATGGAAAGGAAACATATGTGGGGTGAGGTGTACTAGCCTCTAGTCGATGACAAATGGCCACACAACCCCCATTTTTGTCAAAAATAGCCATGAACGACCATTTTCAATAATACCAAAGGTTAACTCCTACGGATTTTTGACCAATAAATGGTCTCCAGCAGAAATCCAAGAATGTGATCTATGGTAGGGACACATATGTGGGGTGTGGTGTACGAGCCTCTGGTCGATGATCAATGGCCACACAACCCTCATTTTTGTCGAAAATAGCCATGAATGACCATTTTCAATAATACCGAAGGCTAACACGTACGGATTTTTGACCAAGAAATGGTCTCCACCAGAAATCAAAGAATGTGATCTATGAAAAGGAAACATATATGGGGTGAGGTGTACTAGCCTCTAGTCGATGACAAATGGCCACACAACCCCCATTTTTGTCGAAAATAGCCATGAACGACCATTTTCAATAATATTGAAGGCTAACACCTACGGATTTTTGACCAATAAATGGTCTCCAGCAGAAATCCAAGAATGTGATCTATGGCAGGGACACATATGTGGGTTGAGGTGTACGAGCCTCTGGTCGATGATCAATGGCTACACAACCCCCATTTTTGTCGAAAATAGCCTTGAACGACCATTTTGAATAATACTGTTGGGGACTTGTTCTCAAATGCTTCGGATTAAGAACAAGGCAACATGAAAAGTGTTAAATGATAAAGTCCTTCGTCCCTCGAAACATTATTTCCCTTCAGGATATAATGTATTCTGGACGAAGGTCACAAGCAACATATCTTCGTAAGCATAATGAACTGTGACGAAGAATTTACATACAACATAAGAAGTAATGTAAACATTTAAATATTATCACAACGTCATTTCTATTTTATTGTCATATAAAAATAGAAATGATTACAGATTACAAGTGTACCTTCGGATTGCAGGAAGGCAAAAGTACAAGGATGACGCAAAGCAAATGCCCCGTCAGCGTGATCAGTACGGGAGTACTGTTCATCTATTTATAGACGTGGGACGCAGCCCATGTAAAATTACATTCATGCTCATCATATTTGCTAATGACTTATGGGAGTCTATCAAGGCCTAAGTAGTCTTTTCATCTTTAGGTCGGTTCCCCGCTCTGCTATCGCGACGAAGCTTTCCTGCGCATAGCTTCGGCTGCGCACCATCCTTCGTACAGCATGGTAATCAGCTTATCCTTCATCCAAATCCCCCTTCGTCCGGCTTAGGCTTCGTCCTGACCATATTCCATGTTCATAATCTGAGTCCGAAAATACCTGTTCATATAATTCACTTGGAAAACATTGTCAAATCTTGTTTTTGAGGACCTTCGGAGGACGAAGGCCCCCAACAGTAGCCCCTCGCAATATTAATTTGTTAGTGATAAATTCAGATTGCGATATGGACGAAGGCCTTGAGCCGAAGGTCCGAAAAAACACCTTTCCTTTGCTAGAATAGCAACATTCACTTACAAGCGGGGTCTTTCAATTTTCAACGCACTGGGTGTATAAATAAGATCATACCGCAAACTCATTTGGTACGCTCTCTTGCCATCTGCTCCCGCTCACTAAATTTTTAGCTCTTGCGCACTAAAATTTGCTGATCTTTTGGTTTTGAAGCTTCGGTGCCCGCTCCGGGTCAAGCTGCCCCGTGCCAACATTTCGGAAGAGGTGGCCCGGTGCCTGGATGACAGAATGGTTTTATGTAAAGAATGACTTGACAGCGCAGGAAGATGTTAAAAATATCATTATGCGTCCTATCTGGCAGTGTTTCGGACTCCGAGAACCGAAGGTTGAAATGGATGAAGCAGCCGAAGAATGCCAAAGAGCCTTCGGCGCAGTCTGCTCTTCTATTGGGACAAGAGACTTGGTCCAAGAGCATATTGCCTTTAGGGTGTGGCCACTTGCAGGAAAGTGGGAAATGCCGAAGGAGACCATCAAAGAGTCTGACGAAGGTGGACTGGTCAGACTGAAATACACATTCAAATACGGGGATAAGTTTGTTGAACCTGATGACGACTGGTTAAAAAGCATTGAAACCTTAAGTGACGAACTGCTAGGGGTATACTCGAAGGCCGAGAATACTGCATTATCGGCAGCCTTCGGAGGCCGAAAGAAGAAGAGACTCAACCGGGTATTTGATGCAATCGGGTTTGTCTACCCTGACTATCATTATCCGGTGTCTGGCCGCAAAAGAAAAAATACTTCTCCTGCAACAGAAGTTGCGACAAGTGCTTCTAGTGAGTCAGCGCCGCAAAGAAAAAAGATAAAGGTGCTCACCCACCGGGCACGTTTTATTGAGCCGGCCATAGTGCCTGAGTTTACCGGTGAAATCTCCTTGGCCGCTGAAACTACAGAGCCAGCTCCAGGGCCGAAGATCGAAGAAAAAACTGAAGCACCTTCAGCAGAGAAGGCGGAAAAACCGAGAATTGAAGGACCAAAAATATTGGAAATCTTAAGTCCTTCAGCAAGTGTTGAGACAATAAAAAATCAAAAGGGTCCATCGGTAACCCCGAAAAGAAAAAGAATGGTGAACGTGCTAGACGTTTTAGAGACAATTAAGTCTTCAAGCACAACTCCAAAAAAGACTGTTGAACTTTCTGAAGTATCTACCGAAGCTTTAGTTGCTGAAGCTTTGAAGCAACAACCTGAAGTTGAAGCTGGGACTTCAGAGCCCACCAAGGAACAACCTTTGGAAACCGAAGAAAAAATAAAAATGCCAGAGCCAATCTTAGCTGAAGAAATCGACAATGCTGCCCCCGAAGCTCCTTCCACCATATGCGATTACATTGTGCGACATGCTTCGGGGAAAAATTATCTGAAGAAGAGATTTATGAAGCCAACCACTATGCCAAAGAATTAAAATATCCGAAGGGGGCACTAGTGTTCAATGGGACACACGAAGATGACTTCCTGTACTGTCTCCCTGACAACAAAGAATTATCTGCCTGCCGGGAGATAGCTAGAAGTATGGGGTTTCCAAAGCTCGAAGCTGGATTATGCGCTATGTCGAAAGAGGATCTCGCGGATAGTCTTGCGTACAATAGCCTAAAGGTATGGGAATTGGGCGTTTGGAAATTTTATAATTCGTAACAAATTATTTTATTCTTATACCAACTTTTTTTTCATATAGGGTTTAATTCTAAGCAACGCATTGAGAGCACAAAAGAATGCCGAAGATGAGAGCTATGAAATTGCGTTTAACAACCTACGGTCAGAAGTTATTAAACTGAGAAACGAAGCTCTGGAAAAGGATAAAATTCTGCTTACATTGGTAGACAAGGTAAAAAAGGACGAAGCTGCCTCAAAGGTCCAGGCCGAAGCCCAAAAACGTGAGATTAAAGATCTTCAGAAACAGCTAGCTAGAGCTAAAGAGGAACGTGTGCTTGAAGAAACAAAACGAGAGCTTAGTGATCAATTGGCCAATCATTTAGAGATAAGTGTTAAGGAGCTTCATGCATCCCAGAGAAAATGCTATGTTAAATCCATTGAACGCGTCAAAAAGATAAAATCGAGCTTTGCCAGCGTTGGCGCATTCTCAAGTGAAGAGAACTTCTCACGAGGCAATCCCGAAGGTCCAATGGAATGGATCAGTCACGAAGCAGAAGCCTTCGAGGAAATCCTGAGTAGCCGCGGTGACATCTGCGCTTTTTCGGGCGCGAGAGGAGTTGCTACTGTTTTGGAGAGGAGAGGTTGTGAGCATGTAAAATCCTTAGCTCAGTCCGAAGCTGCCCTGTCCTCCGAAGACATCAAAGACCCCTCGGCCGAAGCAAGCATGGTTGGCGGAAAATTCTTTACTGATATCTGGGACAACGGCGGCCGAGAAATGGCGCAAGAGATTATTCAAAAGAGTGAAAAAGGCATCCATGATGCTAGGAAAGTGACAGAAGTTGCCGAAAAAAGTACAGAGCCCGAAGGGCAAATAGGTATTAATTAGACGTTCTTATTGTGTTGTAATTTTTAATTTCAGACTTTGACGACGGCTTGTAATAGTAATAAGACCGCATCCATTCTTCCCTCAGAACCTGCTGGATCGTCGGCTGGCCCCCACACGAAGGGGGATGACGAAATTAGACAAATGGCTGAAGCTATCATGGATAAAGTTGTTGAACAACTACTAAATGAGGCTGCAGAAGTAGTACTCAGGGAAGACTAGGTGTTATTGTAAAAACATTTGAAATGTGATCTATGTAATATTTTGTAACTTTGAATGTAATATACAAGTTCCTTTTTAAGATTCATTTCTTTACGATGCATGAAATTTGGCATACGTACCGTTTTTGAGCCTTCGGCGAAAAAACACCTTCCCTTCTTTTCATGCTTCGTGAAGAAAAACTTTTATATATCACGATAACTTCGATACTGCTCTGATGAAGCATATCTATGCTTCGTAAAAAATTTTCCCGAAGATGTACTTCGAAGGTCAATATCGTATTTCCTTCTTCTGCCTTAGCACAATCTTCACTTTTTCAAAGCATTCTCTGAAGATCAATATTGTATCCCCTTCTTGTGCCGTATGCAGCATGATGTATGATGCTTATGCTATGCAAAATGATGTGATGATGTTATGTTATGTAGATGACATTTGTTCCGAAGATACACACATATCCCCGTAAAACACAAAATTTTTGTACCAGCGCTGACTTTTCGCTGTAAGCTCTGCATTCCCTTAGGAACGACTTTGGAGCTTCTTCGCCTTTTACTTAGGCGGTATCAGCGTTGACTTTTCGCTGTAAGCTCTGCATTCCCTTAGGAACGACTTTGGAGCTTCTTCGCCTTTTACTTAGGCGGTATCAGCGTTGACTTTTCGTTGTATGCTCTGCATTCCCTTTGGAATGACTTTGGAGCAGAAAACTTACACTGCGTTCCCTTTGGAACGACTTTTTGTAATTTCAACAAACTTACTCTACGCTCCTTAGAACGACTTTTTGTTGCTTCGAAGGATTTTCGATAATTCGAAGGTCCTCCTTGTTAACGTAAATTCTTAAGCTTCAGCAACTTAAGCCTGAGAAAATACATTTTCCTTGGAGCAAGCAAAACTTTTTCATGAAAACTAAAAAATGTCCTTTATTACACAGAAAATAGAACTGAACGGAAAAAAGGATATTTGTTAATAAATGTGCTTCGACTCTGGCACAGTGCTATTGACCGTGCGAGCTTCGGATTGTTCTCTGAGATCCCTTTGGTGTGGAGCATATTGGCTCCCTTCTGGCTGTTGGCCTTGTTGCAACGGTGGTAGAGGCGGAGGCTGTTGCCAGGAAGCTTGAGGTTGACTCGCCGAAGCAACAGAAACTTCAGGGTGATTGCCTATGTATTCTGGGATGTAAGGCGGATGGTACGAAGCAGTATGCATGACCTGCTTCGACTGAACTTGTTGTGCTGCAGCTTCAGCTATCTCCTTTTGCTTCTGGATGGTAACATGGCACATCCTGGTGGTATGGCCCTTGTTTTCACCACAGAACAAGCAAAACATTCTCCTTGGTTGATCTCCAAATCTTCCGCCGAAGCCCCTGGCGCCTCTGCCTCTTGGAGCTGGTGGCCGGAAGAAACTTTGCTGCTGCCCCGAAGCCTGTGAGGAGCACTGCGGCCTGTGCTGCTGACTTCCCTTATCATCATTTTGAGTATTGTGGATAGACCTGACATGCCTCGGATAGAATCTTCCTCCGAAGCCCCTGGTCATTTCAGAAAACCTGAAAGATTCCTCCCTTCTTTGGCGAAAATCATTGTCGGCACGAATATACTCGTCCATCTTCTGGAGCAGCTTCTCCAAAGTTTGAGGAGGCTTCCTAGCAAAATATTGAGCTGAAGGTCCAGGCCGAAGTCCCTTGATCATGGCCTCAATGACAATTTCGTTGGGCACCGTTGGTGCCTGCGCCCTCAAACGCAAGAACCTTCTGACATATGCCTGAAGGTATTCTTCATGATCCTGAGTACACTGGAACAAGGCTTGAGCAGTCACCAGCTTCGTCTGAAACCCTTGAAAGCTGGTTAACAACATGTCCTTCAGTTTTTGCCATGAAGTGATCGTTCCTGGTCGAAGGGAGGAATACCAGGTTTGAGCAACACTCCTGACAGCCATTACGAAAGACTTTGCTATGACCGCAGCATTGCCACCATACGAAGATACTGTTGCTTCGTAGCTCATCAAAAACTGCTTCGGGTCTGAATGGCCATCGAATATGGGAAGCTGGGGTGGCTTATAGGACGAAGGCCAAGGTGTAGCCTGCAGCTCAGCGGACAAGGGAGAAGCATCATCGAAAACAAAATTTCCATGATGGAAATTGTCATACCAGTCATCTTCGTTGAAGAAACCCTCCCGATGAAGGTCTTTTTGTTGAGGCCTTCGGTTCTGCTCATCGTGAGTAAGATGGCGAACTTCTTCAGAAGCTTCGTCTATCTGCCTTTGCAGTTCAGCTAGCCTGGCCATCTTTTCCTTCTTCCTCTGCACCTGTTGATGAAGCATCTCCATATCCCTGATCTCTTGGTCTAGCTCATCCTCTTGAGGCGTCAGGCTGACAGCCTTCCTCTTCTGGCTTCGGGCCTCCCGAAGAGAGACAGTCTCCTGATTGTGGTCCAGCGGTTGGAGAGCTGCAGTGCCAGCTGCAGAAGCTTTCTTCGGCGCCATAGCGAAGGTTGATGATCGCCGAGGGCGCTCAAAGACTTAAAGAGTGGAAGTGAGTTCACCGGAGGTGGGCGCCAATGTTGGGGACTTGTTCTCAAATGCTTCGGATTAAGAACAAGGCAACATGAAAAGTGTTAAATGATAAAGTCCTTCGTCCCTCGAAACATTATTTCCCTTCAGGATATAATGTATTCTGGACGAAGGTCACAAGCAACATATCTTCGTAAGCATAATGAACTGTGACGAAGAATTTACATACAACATAAGAAGTAATGTAAACATTTAAATATTATCACAACGTCATTTCTATTTTATTATCATATAAAAATAGAAATGATTACAGATTACAAGTGTACCTTCGGATTGCAGGAAGGCAAAAGTACAAGGATGACGCAAAGCAAATGCCCCGTCAGCATGATCAGTACGGGAGTACTGTTCATCTATTTATAGACGTGGGACGCAGCCCATGTAAAATTACATTCATGCTCATCATATTTGCTAATGACTTATGGGAGTCTATCAAGGCCTAAGTAGTCTTTTCATCTTTAGGTCGGTTCCCCGCTCTGCTATCGCGATGAAGCTTTCCTGCGCATAGCTTCGGCTGCGCACCATCCTTCGTACAGCATGGTAATCAGCTTATCCTTCATCCCAATCCCCCTTCGTCCGGCTTAGGCTTCGTCATGACCGTATTCCATGTTCATAATCTGAGTCCGAAAATACCTGTTCATATAATTCACTTGGAAAACATTGTCAAATCTTGTTTTTGAGGACCTTCGGAGGACGAAGGCCCCCAACAAATACCGAAGGCAAACAGCTATGGATTTTTGACCAAGAAATGGTCTCCACCAGAAATCCAAGAATGTGATCTATGGCAAGGAAACATATGTGGAGTGAGGTGTACGAGCCTCTGGTCTATGATCAATGGCCACACAACCCCCATTTTTGTCGAAAATAGCCATGAACGACAATTTTCAATAATACCGATGACTAACACGTACAGATTTTTGACCAAGAAATGGTCTCCACCAAAAATCCAAGAATGTGATCTACGGCAAGGAAACATATGTGGGGTGAGGTGTACGAGCCTTTGGTCGATGATAAATGGCCACACAACCCCCATTTTTGTCGAAAATAGCCATGAACGACCATTTTCAACAATACCGATGGCTAACACGTACGGATTTTTGACCAATAAATGGTCTCTGCCAAAAATCCAAGAATGTGATCTATGGCAAGGAAACATATGTGGGGTGAGGTGTATAAGCCTTTGGTCGATGATAAATGGCCACACAAGCCCCATTTTTGTCGAAAATAGCCATGAACGACCATTTTCAATAATACCGAAGGCTAACACCTATAGATTTTTGACCAAGAAAATGGTCTCCACCAGAAATCCAAGAATGTGATCTATGGAAAGGAAACATATGTGAGGTGAGGTGTACTAGCCTCTAGTCGATGACAAATGGCCACACAACCCCCATTTTTGTCGAAAATAGCCATGAACGACCATTTTCAATAATACCAAAGGTTAACTCCTACGGATTTTTGACCAATAAATGGTCTCCAGCAGAAATCCAAGAATGTGATCTATGGCAGGGACACATATGTGTGGTGTGGTGTACGAGCCTCTGGTCGATGATCAATGGCCACACAACCCTCATTTTTGTCGAAAATAGCCATGAACGACCCTTTTCAATAATACCGAAGGCTAACACGTACGGATTTTTGACCAAGAAATGGTCTCCACCAGAAATCCAAGAATGTGATCTATGAAAAGGAAACATATATGGGGTGAGGTGTACTAGCCTCTAGTCGATGTCAAATGGCCACACAACTCCCATTTTTGTCGAAAATAGCCATGAACGACCATTTTCAATAATATCGAAGGCTAACACCTACGGATTTTTGACCAATAAATGGTCTCCAGCAGAAATCCAAGAATGTGATCTATGGTAGAGAAACATATGTCGGGCGAGGTGTACGAGCCACTGGTCGATGATCAATGGCTACACAACCCCCATTTTTGTCGAAAATAGCCTTGAACGACCATTTTGAATAATACCGAAGGCAAACAGCTATGGATTTTTGACCAAGAAATGTTCTCCACCAGAAATCCAAGAATGTGATCTATGACAAGGAAACATATGTGGAGTGAGGTGTACGAGCCTCTAGTCTATGATCAATGGCCACACAACCCCCATTTTTGTCGAAAATAGCCATGAACGACAATTTTCAATATTACCGATGGCTAACACGTACAGATTTTTGACCAAGGAATGGTCTCCACCAAAAATCCAAGAATGTGATCTATGGCAAGGAAACATATGTGGGGTGAGGTGTACGAGCCTTTGGTCGATGATAAATGGCCACACAACCCCCATTTTTGTCGAAAATAGCCATGAACGACCATTTTCAATAATACCGAAGGCTAACACCTACGGATTTTTGACCAAGAAATGGTCTCCACTAGAAATCCAAGAATGTGATCTATGGCAAGGAAACATATGTGGAGTGAGGTGTACGAGCCTCTGGTCTATGATCAATGGCCACACAACCCCCATTTTTGTCGAAAATAGCCATGAACGACCATTTTCAATAATACCGATGGCTAACACGTACAGATTTTTGACCAAGAAATGGTCTCCACCAAAAATCCAAGAATGTGATCTATGGCAAGGAAACATATGTGGGGTGAGGTGTACGAGCCCTTGGTCGATGATAAATGGCCACACAACCCCCATTTTTGTCGAAAATAGCCATGAACGACCATTTTCAATAATACCGAAGGCTAACACCTACGGATTTTTGACCAAGAAATGGTCTCCACTAGAAATCCAAGAATGTGATCTATGGCAAGGAAATATATGTGGGGTGTGGTGTACGAGCCTCTGGTCTATGATCAATGGCCACACAACTCCCATTTTTGTCGAAAATAGCCATGAACGACCATTTTCAACAATACCGATGGCTAACACGTACGGATTTTTGACCAAGAAATGGTCTCTGCCAAAAATCCAAGAATGTGATCTATGGCAAGGAAACATATGTGGGGTGAGGTGTATAAGCCTTTGGTCGATGAAAAATGGCCACACAAGCCCCATTTTTGTCGAAAATAGCCATGAACGACCATTTTCAATAATACCGAAGGCTAACACCTACAGATTTTTGACCAAGAAAATGGTCTCCACCAGAAATCCAAGAATGTGATCTATGGAAAGGAAACATATGTGGGGTGAGGTGTACTAGCCTCTAGTCGATGACAAATGGCCACACAACCCCCATTTTTGTCGAAAATAGCCATGAACGACCATTTTCAATAATACCAAAGGTTAACTCCTACGGATTTTTGACCAATAAATGGTCTCCAGCAGAAATCCAAGAATGTGATCTATGGTAGGGACACATATGTGGGGTGTGGTGTACGAGCCTCTGGTCGATGATCAATGGCCACACAACCCTCATTTTTGTCGAAAATAGCCATGGACGACCATTTTCAATAATACCGAAGGCTAACACGTACGGATTTTTAACCAAGAAATGGTCTCCACCAGAAATCCAAGAATGTGATCTATGAAAAGGAAACATATATGGGGTGAGGTCTACTAGCCTCTAGTCGATGACAAATGGCCACACAACCCCCATTTTTGTCGAAAATAGCCATGAACGACCATTTTCAATAATATCAAAGGCTAACACCTACGGATTTTTGACCAATAAATGGTCTCCAGCAGAAATCCAAGAATCTGATCTATGGCAGGGACACATATGTGGGGTGAGGTGTACGAGCCTCTAGTCGATGATCAATGGCTACATAACCCCCATTTTTGTCGAAAATAGCCTTGAACGACCATTTTGAATAATACCGAAGGCAAACAGCTATGGATTTTTGACCAAGAAATGGTCTCCACCAGAAATCCAAGAATGTGATCTATGGCAAGGAAACATATGTGGAGTGAGGTGTACGAGCCTCTGGTCTACGATCAATGGCCACACAACCCCCATTTTTGTCGAAAATAGCCATGAACGACAATTTTCAATAATACCGATGACTAACACGTACAGATTTTTGACCAAGAAATGGTCTCCACCAAAAATCCAAGAATGTGATCTATGGCAAGGAAACATATGTGGGGTGAGGTGTACGAGTCTTTGGTCGATTATAAATGGCCACACAACCCCCATTTTTGTCGAAAATAGCCATGAACGACCATTTTCAACAATACCGATGGCTAACACATACGGATTTTTGACCAATAAATGGTCTCTGCCAAAAATCCAAGAATGTGATCTATGGCAAGGAACATATGTGGGGTGAGGTGTATAAGCCTTTGGTCGATGATAAATGGCCACACAAGCCCCATTTTTATCGAAAATAGCCATGAACGACCATTTTCAATAATACCGAAGGCTAACACCTATAGATTTTTGACCAAGAAAATGGTCTCCACCAGAAATCCAAGAATGTGATCTATGGAAAGGAAACATATGTGGGGTGAGGTGTACTAGCCTCTAGTCGATGACAAATGGCCACACAACCCCCATTTTTGTCGAAAATAGCCATGAACGACCATTTTCAATAATACCAAAGGTTAACTCCTACGGATTTTTGACCAATAAATGGTCTCCAGCAGAAATCCAAGAATGTGATCTATTGCAGGGACACATATGTGGGGTGTGGTGTACGAGCCTCTGGTCGATGATCAATGGCCACACAACCCTCATTTTTGTCGAAAATAGCCATGAACGACCCTTTTCAATAATACCGAAGGCTAACACGTACAGATTTTTTACCAAGAAATGGTCTCCACCAGAAATCCAAGAATGTGATCTATGAAAAGGAAACATATATGGGGTGAGGTGTACTAGCCTCTAGTCGATGACAAATGGCCACACAACCCCCATTTTTGTCGAAAATAGTCATGAACGACCATTTTCAATAATATCGAAGGCTAACACCTACGGATTTTTGACCAATAAATGGTCTCCAGCAGAAATCCAAGAATGTGATCTATGGCAGGGACACATATGTCGGGCGAGGTGTATGAGCCACTGGTCGATGATCAATGGCTACACAACCCGCATTTTTGTCGAAAATAGCCTTGAACGACCATTTTGAATAATACCGAAGGCAAACAGCTATGGATTTTTGACCAAGAAATGGTCTCCACCAGAAATCCAAGAATGTGATCTATGACAAGGAAACATATGTGGAGTGAGGTGTACGAGCCTCTAGTCTATGATCAATGGCCACACAACCCCCATTTTTGTCGAAAATAGCCATGAACGACAATTTTCAATATTACCGATGGCTAACACGTACAGATTTTTGACCAAGAAATGGTCTCCACCAAAAATCCAAGAATGTGATCTATGGCAAGGAAACATTTGTGGGGTGAGGTGTACGAGCCTTTGGTCGATGATAAATGGCCACACAACCCCCATTTTTGTCGAAAATAGCCATGAACGACCCTTTTCAATAATACCGAAGGCTAAGACCTACGGATTTTTGATCAAGAAATGGTCTCCACTAGAAATCCAAGAA
Source organism: Zea luxurians (assembly GCA_029449295.1). Lineage (NCBI taxonomy): Eukaryota > Viridiplantae > Streptophyta > Magnoliopsida > Poales > Poaceae > Zea > Zea luxurians. The sequence continues at coordinate 56,784 of JAOPSE010001051.1, forward strand.
TGTGATCTATGGCAAGGAAACATATGTGGGGTGTGGTGTACGAGCCTCTGGTCTATGATCAATGGCCACACAACCCCCATTTTTGTCGAAAATAGCCATGAACGACCATTTTCAACATTACCGATGGCTAACACGTACGGATTTTTGACCAAGAAATGGTCTCTGCCAAAAATCCAAGAATGTGATCTATGGCAAGGAAACATATGTGGGGTGAGGTGTATAAGCCTTTGGTCGATGATAAATGGCCACACAAGCCCCATTTTTGTCGAAAATAGCCATGAACGACCATTTTCAATAATACCGAAGGCTAACACCTATAGATTTTTGACCAAGAAATGGTCTCCACCAGAAATCCAAGAATGTGATCTATGTAAAGGAAACATATGTGGGGTGAGGTCTACTAGCCTCTAGTCGATGACAAATGGCCACACAACCCCCATTTTTGTCGAAAATAGCCATGAACGACCATTTTCAATAATACCAAAGGCTAACACCTACGGATTTTTGACCAATAAATGGTCTCCAGCAAAAATCCAAGAATGTGATCTATGGCAGGGACACATATGTGGGGTGAGGTGTACGAGCCTCTGGTCAATGATCAATGGCCACACAACCCCCATTTTTGTCGAAAATAGCCATGAACGACCATTTTCAATAATACCGAAGGCAAACAGCTACGGATTTTTGACCAAGAAATGGTCTCCACCAGAAATCCAAGAATGTGATCTATGGCAAGCAAACATATGTGGGGTGAGGTATACGAGCCTCTGGTCGATGATAAATGCCACACAATCCCCATTTTTGTCGAAAATAGCCATGAACGACCATTTTCAATAATACCGAAGGCTAACACCTATGGATTTTTGACCAAGAAATGGTCTCCACCAGAAATCCAAGAATGTGGTCTATGGCAAGGAAACATATGTGGGGTGAGGTGTACGAGCCTCTGGTCGATGATCAATGGCCACACAACCCCATTTTTGTCAAAAATAGCCATGAACGACCGTTTTCAATGACACTGAAGGCTAACACCTATGGATTTTTTACCAAGAAATGGTCACCACCATAAATCCAAGAATGTGATCTATGGCAAGGAAACATATGTGTAGTGAGGTGTATGAGCCTCTGGTCCAAGATCAATGGCCACACAACCCCCATTTTTGTCGAAAATAGCCATGAACGACCATTTTCAATAATACCGAAGGCTAACACCTACGGACTTTTGACCAAGAAATGTTCTACACCTGAAATCCAAGAATGTGATCAATGGCAAGGAAACATATGTGGGGTGAGGTGTACGAGCCTCTGGTCGATGATCAATGACCACACAACCCCCATTTTGTCGAAAATAGCCATGAACGACGTTTTTCAATAATACCGAAGGCTAACACGTACGGATTTTTTACCAAGAAATGTCTCCACCAAAAATCCAAGAATCTGATCTATGGTAAGGAAACTTATGTGGGGTGAGGTGTACGAGCCTCTGGTTGATGATCAATGGCCACACAACCCCCATTTTTGTCGAAAATATCCATGAATGTCCATTTTCAATAATACCGAACGCTAACACCTACGGATTTTTGACCAAGAAATGGTCTCCACCAAAAATCCAAGAATCTGATCTATGGCAAGGAAACATATGTGGGGTGAGGTATACGAGCGTATGGTCGATGATAAATGGCCACACAACCCCCATTTTTGTCGAAAATCGGATTTTTGACCAAGAAATGGTCTCCACCAGAAATCCAAGAATGTGATCTATGGTAAGGAAACATATGTGGGGTGAGGTGTACGAGCCTCTGGTTGATGATCAATGGCCACACAACCCCCATTTTTGTCGAAAATAGCCATGAACGACAATTTTCGATAATACCGAAGGCTAGTACGTACGGATTTTTGACCAACAAATGGTCTCCACCAGAAATCCAAGAATGTGATCTATGGCAAGGAAACATATGTGGGGTGAGGTGTACGAGCCTCTGGTCGATGACAAATGGCCACAAAACCCCCATTTTGTCGAAAATAGCCATGAACGACCATTTTCAATAATACCGAAGGCTAACACCTACGGATTTTTGACCAAGAAATGGTCTCCACAAGAAATCCAAGAATGTGGTCTATGGCAAGGAAACATATGTGGGGTGAGGTGTACGAGCCTCTGGTCGATGATCAATGGCCACACAACCCCCATTTTTGTCGAAAATAGCCATGAACGACGTTTTTCAATAATACCGAAGGCTAACACGTACGGATTTTTTACCAAGAAATGGTCTCCACCAAAAATCCAAGAATGTGATCTATGGTAAGGAAACATATGTGGGGTGAGGTGTATGAGCCTCAGGTCGATGATCAATGGCACACAACCCCCATTTTTGTCGAAAATAGCCATGAACGACCATTTTCAATAATACCGAAGGCTAGTACGTACGGATTTTTGACCAACAAATGGTCTCCACCAGAAATCCAAGAATGTGATCTATGGCAAGGAAACATATGTGGGGTGAGGTGTACGAGCCTCTGGTCGATGACAAATGGCCACAAAACCCCCATTTTGTCGAAAATAGCCATGAACGACCATTTTCAATAATACCGAAGGCTAACACCTACGGATTTTTGACCAAGAAATGGTCTCCACAAGAAATCCAAGAATGTGGTCTATGGCAAGGAAACATATGTGGGGTGAGGTGTACGAGCCTCTGGTCGATGATCAATGGCCACACAACCCCCATTTTTGTCAAAAATAGAAATGAACGACCATTTTCAGTAATACCGAAGGCTAACACCTACGGACTTTTGACCAAGAAATGTTCTACACCTGAAATCCAAGAATGTGATCAATGGCAAGGAAACATATGTGGGGTGAGGTGTACGAGCCTCTGGTCGATGATCAATGGCCACACAACCCCCATTTTTGTCGAAAATAGCCATGAACGACGTTTTTCAATAATACCGAAGGCTAACACGTACGGATTTTTTACCAAGAAATGGTCTCCACCAAAAATCCAAGAATGTCATCTATGGTAAGGAAACATATGTGGGGTGAGGTGTACGAGCCACTGGTTGATGATCAATGGCCACACAACCCCAATTTTTGTCGAAAATAGCCATGAACGACAATTTTCGATAATACCGAAGGCTAACACCTACGGATTTTTGACCAAGAAATGGTCTCCACCAAAAATCCAAGAATGTAGTCTATGGCAAGGAAACATATGTGGGGTGAGGTGTACGACCCTCTGGTCGATGATCAATGGCCACACAACCCCCATTTTTGTCGAAAATAGCCATGAACGTCCATTTTCAATAATACCGAAGGCTAACACCTACGGATTTTTGACCAAGAAATGGTCTCCACTAGAAATCCAAAAATGAAATCTATGGCAAGGAAACATTTGTGGGGTGAGGTGTACGAGCCTCTAGTCGATGACCAGTGGCCACACAACCCCTATTTTTGTCAAAAATAGCCATGAGCGACCATTTTGAATAATACCGAAGGCTAACACCTATGGATTTTTGACCAAGAAATGGTCTCCACCATAAATCCAGGAATGTGATCTATAGCCAGGAAACATATGTGTACACTAGTACAAAAAGGCTCAAAGCCTGCGGTGACGATATATTTTTACAGGCGGATTCGGTTATCCACCGACTGTGTTATTTCTAGTGGCGGTTCCTTAAGAAAACCGCCACTAGAAATCGTATTTCTACTGGCGGTTCCTTAAGAAAACCGCCAGTAGAAATCCATGATTTGTAGTGGCGGTTTTCTTAAGGAACCGCCACTAGAAATACGATTTCTAGTGGCGGTTTTCTTAAGGAACCGCCACTAGAAATCATTTTTATCCTTAATTTTTCGAGTTTTTCAAACGGCCTCGTATGACAAAACCACCAAAATAAAAGTTGTAGATCTCTAAAAGTTATGAAACTTTGTAGTTGACAACTTTTTTATTTGAACTCATTTCGGTTCTCAAAAATTGAATCTAAGTATGTCAAATTTAAAATTCATATTTTGCAAACTACCTCGGATGAAAAAAGTGTCAAAATAAAAGTTGTAGAACTTCAAAAGTTATTTATCTTTGTAGTTGACAACTTTTTTATTTGAATTCGTTTAGTGTCTCAAATAAGCAATTTACACTCAAATGGTTGTAATATGTGGAGAAAACAACTACAAACTAGACACAAGACATGTCATAGACGGAGTGGTAGGGGAGGGTACGCGCGAGGGTGAGGTCGACGGTTCGAATACTAACAACCGCGTAGCGCGCGAAAAAATGCCGCGACTTGCGACTTCGACGGAGACGGGCGGGTGGGGTGGGCTGAGGCCCCCCTAATAAAATTAAATTTTTTACCGCCAGTGAAAATCGATTTTCACTGGCGGTCCTCAGTTACCCGCCTGTAAAAATGATGATTTCTACTGGCCCCTAGCACTGGCGGTTACGAAAAGCGCCACTATAAATAGGTTTACAACCGCCACTATAGAACTTCTCTGTACTAGTGGTAGTGAGGTGTATGAGCCTCTGGTCGAAGATCAATGGCCAAACAACCCCCATTTTTGTCAAAAATAGCCATGAACGACCATTTTCAATAATACCAAAGGCTAACACGTACGAATTTTTGATAAAGAAATGGTCTCCACTTGAAATCCAAGAGTATGATCAATGGCAAGAAAACATATGTGGGGTGAGGTGTACGAGCCTCTGGTCGATGATCAATGGCCGCACAACCACAATTTTTGTTGAAAATAGCCATGAACGACGATTTTTAATAATACCGAAGGCTAACACCTACTGATTTTTGACCAAGAAATGGTCTCCACCAGAAATCCAAGAATGTGGTCTATGGCAAGGAAACATATGTGGGGTGAGGTGTACGAGCCTCGGGTCGATGATCAATGGCCACACAACCCCATTTTTGTCGAAAATAGCCATGAACGATCATTTTCAATGACACTGAAGGGTAACACCTACAGATTTTTGACCAAGAAATGGTCTCCACCATAAATCCAACAATGTGATCTATGGCAAGAAAACATATGTGTAGTGAGGTGTATGAGCCTCTGGTCGAAGATCAATGCCACACAACCCCCATTTTTATCGAAAATAGCCATGAACGACCATTTTCAATAATACCGAAGTTTAACATATTTGGATTTTTGACCAAGAAATGGTCTCCACCAGAAATCCAAGAATGTGATCTATGGCAAGGAAACATATGTGGGGTGAGGTGTATGAGCCTCAGGTCGATGATCAATGGCACACAACCCCCATTTTTGTCGAAAATAGCCATGAACGACCATTTTCAGTAATACCGAAGGCTAACACCTACGGACTTTTGACCAAGAAATGTTCTACACCTGAAATCCAAGAATGTGATCAATGGCAAGGAAACATATGTGGGGTGAGGTGTATGAGCCTCTGGTCGAAGATCAATGCCACACAACCCCCATTTTTATCGAAAATAGCCATGAACGACCATTTTCAATAATACCGAAGTTTAACATATTTGGATTTTTGACCAAGAAATGGTCTCCACAAGAAATCCAAGAATGTGGTCTATGGCAAGGAAACATATGTGGGGTGAGGTGTACGAGCCTCTGGTCGATGATCAATGGCCACACAACCCCCATTTTTGTCAAAAATAGAAATGAACGACCATTTTCAGTAATACCGAAGGCGAACACCTACGGATTTTTGACCATGAAACGGTCTCCACCAGAAATCCAAGAATGTGATCTATGGCAAGGAAACATATTTGTGGTGAGGTGTATGAGCCTCTAGTCGATGATCAATGGCCACACAACGCCCTTTTTTGTCGAAAATAGCCATGAACGACCATTTTCAATAATACTGAAGGCTAACACGTACAGATTTTTGACCAAGAAATGGTCTCCACCAGAAATCCAAGAATGTGATCTATTGCAAGGAAACAATTGTGGGGTGTGGTGTATGAGCCTCTAGTCGATGACCAGTGGCCACACAACCCCAATTTTTGTCAAAAATAGCCATGAACGACCATTTTCAATAATAACGAAGGCTAACACCTACGGATTTTTGACCAAGAAATGGTCTCCACCAAAAATCAAGAATGTGGTCTATGGCAAGGAAATAAATGTAGGGTGAGGCGTATGAGCCTCTGGTCGATGATCAATGGCCACACAACCCCCATTTTTGTCGAAAATAGCCATGAACGACCATTTTCAATAATACCGAAGGCTAACACCTACGGATTTTTGACCAAGAAATGGTCTCCACCAGAAATCCAAGAATGTGATCTATGGCAAGGAAACATATGTGGGGTGAGCTGTACGAGCCTCTGGTCGATGATCAGTGGCCACGCAACCCCCATTTTTGTCGAAAATAGACATGAACGACATTTTCAATAATACCGAAGGCTAACATGTACGGATTTTTGACCAAGAAATGGTCTCCACCAAAAATCCAAGAATGTGATATATGGCAAGGAAACATATGTGGGGTGAGGTGTATGAGCCTTTGGTCGGTGATCAATGGCCACACAATGTCCATTTTTATCGAAAATAGCCATGAACGACAATTTTCAATAATACCGAAGGCTAACACGTATGGATTTTTTACCAAGAAATGGTCTCCACCAGAAATCCAAGAATGTGATCTATGGCAAGGAAACATATATGGGGTGAGGTATACGAGCCTCTGGTTGATGATAAATGGCCACAAATCCCCCATTTTTGTCGAAAATAGCCATGAACTACCATTTTCAATAATACCAAAGGCTAACACCTATTGATTTTTGACCAAGATATGGTCTCCACCAGAAATCCAAGAATGTGGTCTATGGCAAGGAGACATATCTGGGGTGTGGTGTACGAGCCTCTGGTCGATGATCAATGGCCACACAACCCCATTTTTGTCGAAAATAGCCATGAACGACCATTTTCAATGACACTAAAGGCTAACACCTACAAATTTTGACCAAGAAATGGTCTCCACCATAAATCCAAGAATGTGATCTATAGCAAGGAAACATATGTGTAGTGAGGTGTATGAGCTTCTGGTCGAAGATAAATGGCCACACAACCCCCATTTTGTCGAAAATAGCCATGAACGACCATTTTCAATAATACCGAAGGCTAACACCTATGGATTTTTGACCAAGAAATGGTCTACACCTGAAATCCAAGAATGTGATCAATGGCAAGGAAACATATGTGGGGTGATGTGTACGAGCCTCTGGTCGATGATAAATGGCCACACGACCCCCTTTTTGTCGAAAATAGCCATGAACGACCATTTTCAATAACACTGAAGGCGAACACCTACGGATTTTTGACCAAGAAATGGTCTCCACCAGAAATCCAAGAATGTGATCTATGGCAAGGAAACATATGTGGGGTGAGGTGTATGAGCCTCTGGTCGATGATCAATGGCCATACAACGCCCATTTTTGTCAAAAATAGCCATGAACAACCATTTTCAATAATACTGAAGGCTAACACGTACGGATTTTTGATAAAGAAATGGTCTCCACAAGAAATCCAAGAACGTGATCTATGGCAAGGAAACATATGTGGGGTGAGGTGTACGAGCCTCTGGTCGATGATCAATGGCCACACAACCCCCATTTTTGTCAAAAATAGCCATGAACGACCATTTTCAGTAATACCGAAGGCGAACACCTACGGATTTTTGACCAAGAAATGGTCTCCACCAGAAATCCAAAATGTGATCTATAGCAAGGAAACAAATGTGGGGTGAGGTGTATGAGCCTCTGGTCGATGATCAATGGCCACACAATGCCCATTTTTGTCAAAAATAGCCATGAACGACCATTTTCAATAATACTAAAGGCTAACACGTATGGATTTTTGACCAAGAAATGGTCTCCACCAGAAATCCAAGAATGTGATCTATGGCAAGGAAACATTTGTGGGGTGAGGTGTACGAGCCTCTAGTCGATGACCAGTGGCCACACAACCCCCATTTTTGTCGAAAATAGCCATGAACGACCATTTTCAATAATACCGAAAGCTAACACCTACGGATTTTTGACCAAGAAATGGTCTACACCTGAAATCCAAGAATGTGATCAATGGCAAGGAAACATATGTGGGGTGAGGTGTACGAGCCTCTGGTCGATGATAAATGGCCACACAACCCCAATTTTTGTCGAAAATAGCCATGAACGACGATTTTCAATAACACCGAAGGCTAACATCTACTGATTTTTGACCAAGAAATGGTCTCCACCAGAAATCCAAGAATGTGGTCTATGGCAAAGAAACATATGTGAGGTGAGGTGTATGAGCCTCTGGTCGATGATCAATGGCCACACAACCCCATTTTTGTCGAAAATAGCCATGAACGATCATTTTCAATGACACTGAAGGCTAACACCTACGAATTTTTGACGAAGAAATGGTATCCACCATAAATCCAAGAATGTGATCTATGGCAAGAAAACATATGTGTAGTGAGGTGTATGAGCCTCTAGTCAAAGATCAATGGCCACACAACCCCCATTTTTATCGAAAATAGCCATGAACAACCATTTTCAATAATACCGAAGGCTAACATATTCAGATTTTTGACCAAGAAATGGTCTCCACCAGAAATCCAAGAATGTGATCTATGGCAAGAAAACATATGTGGGGTGAGGTATATGAGCCTCTGGTCGATGATCACTGGCACACAACCACCATTTTTGTCGAAAATAGCCATGAACGACCATTTTCAATAATAACGAAGGCTAATACGTACGGATTTTTGACCAAGCAATGGTCTCCACCAGAAATCCAAGAATGTGATCTATGGCAAGGAAACATATGTGGGGTGAGGTGTACGAGCCTCTGGTCGATGACAAATGGCCACACAACCCCCATTTTTGTCGAAAATAGCCATGAACGACAATTTTCAATAATACCGAAGGCTTACACATACGGATTTTTGACCAAGAAATGGTCTCCACAAGAAATCCAAGAATGTGATCTATGGCAAGGAAACATATGTGGGGTGAGGTGTACGAGCCTCTGGTCGATGATCAATGGCCACACAACCCCCATTTTTGTCAAAAATAGCCATGAACGACCATTTTCAGTAATTCCGAAGGCGAACACCTACGGATTTTTGACCAAGAAATGGTCTCCACCAGAAATCCAAGAATGTGATCTATGGCAAGGAAACATATGTGGGGTGAGGTGTATGAGCCTCTGGTTGTTGATAAATGGCCACACAACGCCCATTTTTGTCAAAAATAGCCATTAACGACCATTTTCAATAATACCGAAGGCTAACACGTACGGATTTTTGACCAAGAAATGGTCTCCACAAGAAATCCAAGAATGTGATCTATGGCAAGGAAACATATGTGGGGTAAGGTGTACGAGCCTCTGGTCGATGATCAATGGCCACACAACCCCCATTTTTGTCAAAATAGCCATGAACAACCATTTTCAGTAATACCGAAGGCGAACACCTACGGATTTTTGACCAAGAAATGGTCTCCACCAGAAATCCAAGAACGTGATCTATGGCAAGGAAACATATGTGGGGTGAGGTGTATGAGCCTCTGGTCGATGATCAATGGCCACATAATGCCCATTTTTGTCAAAAATAGCCATGAACGACCATTTTCAATAATACTGAAGGCTAACACGTACGGATTTTTTACCAAGAAATGGTCTCCACCAGAAATCCAAGAATATGATCTATGTCAAGGAAACATTTGTGGGGTGAGGTGTACGAGCCTCTAGTCGATGACCAGTGGCCACACAACCCTCATTTTTGTCGAAACTAGCCATGAACGACCATTTTCGATAATACTGAAGGCTAACACCTACAGATTTTTGACCAAGAAATGGTCTACACCTGAAATCCAAGAATGTGATCAATGGCAAGGAAACATATGTGGGGTGAGGTGTACGAGCCTCTGGTCGATGATAAATGGCCACACAACCCCCATTTTTGTCGAAAATAGCCATCAACGACCATTTTCAATAATACCGAAGGCTAACACCTACAGATTTTTTACCAAGAAATGGTCTCCTCCAGAAATCCAATAATGTGATCTATGGCAAGGAAACATATGTGGGGTGAGGTGTACGAGCCTCTGGTCGATGATCAATTGCCACACAGCCCCCATTTTTGTCGAAAATAGCCATGAACGACCATTTTCAGTAATACCGAAAGGCGAACACCTACGGATTTTTGACCAAGAAATGGTCTCCACAAGAAATCCAAGAATGTGATCTATGGCAAGGAAACATATGTGGGGTGAGGTGTACGAGCCTCTGGTCGATGACCAGTGGCCACACATCCCCCATTTTTGTCAAAAATAGCCATGAACGACCATTTTCAGTAATACCGAAGGTGAACACCTACGAATGTTTGACCAAGAAATGGTCTCCACCAGAAATCCAAAAATGTGATCTATGGCAAGGAAACATATGTGGGGTGAGGTGTATGAGCCTCTGGTCGATGATCAATGGCCACACAACGCCCATTTTTGTCGAAAATAGCCATGAACGACCATTTTCAATAATACCGAAAGTTAACACGTACGAATTTTTGACCAAGAAATGGTCTCCACCAGAAATCCAAGAATGTGATCTATGGCAAGGAAACATTTGTGGGGTGAGGTGTACGAGCCTCTAGTCGATGACAAGTGGCCACACAACCCCCATTTTTTTTTGAAAATAGCCATGAACGACCATTTTCAATAATACCGAAGGCTAACACCTACGGATTTTTGACCAAGAAATGGTCTCCTCCAGAAATCCAAGAATGTGGTCTATGGCAAGGAAACATATGTGGGGTGAGGCGTATGAGCCTCTGGTCGATGATTAATGGCCACACAACCCCCATTTTTGTCGAAAATAGCCATGAACGACCATTTTCAGTAATACCGAAGGCTAACACCTACTGATTTTTGACCAAGAAATGGTCTCCACCAAAAATCCAAGAATGTGGTCTATGGCAAGGAAACATATGTGGGGTGAGCTGTACAAGCCTCTGGTCGATGATAAATGGCCACACAACCCCAATTTTTGTCGAAAATAGCCATGAATGACGATTTTCAATAACACCGAAGGCTAACACCTACTGATTTTTGACCAAGAAATGGACTCCACCAGAAATCCAAGAATGTGGTCTATGGCAAGGAAACATATGTGAGGTGAGGTGTATGAGCCTCTGGTCGATGATCAATGGCCACACAACCCCATTTTTGTCGAAAATAGCCATGAACGATCATTTTCAATGACACTGAAGGCTAACACCTACGGATTTTTGACCAAGAAATGGACTCCACCATAAATCCAAGAATGTGATCTATGGCAAGAAAACATATGTGCAGTGAGGTGTATGAGCCTCTGGTCGAAGATCAATGGCCACACAACCCCCATTTTTATCGAAAATAGCTATGAACGTCCATTTTCAATAATACCGAAGGCTAACATATTCAGATTTTTGACCAAGAAATGGTCTCCACCAGAAATCCAAGAATGTGATCTATGGCAAGGAAACATATGTGGGGTGAGGTATATGAGCCTCTGGTCGATGATAAATGGCACACAACCCCCATTTTTGTCGAAAATAGCCATGAACGACCATTTTCAATAATACCGAAGGCTAATACGTACGGATTTTTGACCAAGAAATGGTCTCCACCAGAAATCCAAGAATGTGATCTATGATAAGGAAACATATGTGGGGTGAGGTGTACGAGCCTATGGTCGATGACAAATGGCCACACAACCCCCATTTTTGTCGAAAATAGCCATGAACGACCATTGTCAATAATACCGAAGGCTAACACATACGGATTTTTGACCAAGAAATGGTCTCCACAAGAAATCCAAGAATGTGATCTATGGCAAGGAAACATATGTGGGGTGAGGTGTACGAGCCTCTGGTCGTTGATCAATGGCCACACAACCCCCATTTTTGTCAAAAATAGCCATGAACGACCATTTTCAGTAATACCGAAGGCGAACACCTACGGATTTTTGACCAAGAAATGGTCTCCACCAGAAATCTAAGAATGTGATCTATGGCAAGGAAACATATGTGGGGTGAGGTGTATGAGCCTCTGGTCGATGATCAATGGCCACACAACGCCCATTTTTGTCAAAAATAGCCATGAACGACCATTTTCAATAATACCGAAGGCTAACACGTACGAATTTTTGACCAAGAAATGGTCTCCACAAGAAATCCGAGAATGTGATCTATGGCAAGGAAACATATGTGGGGTGAGGTGTACGAGCCTCTGGTCGATGATCAATGGCCACACAACCCCCATTTTTGTCAAAATAGCCATGAACGACCATTTTCAGTAATACCGAAGGCGAACACCTATGGATTTTTGACCAAGAAATGGTCTCCACCAGAAATCCAAGAATGTGATCTATGGCAAGAAAACATATGTGTAGTGAGGTGTATGAGCCTCTAGTCGAAGATCAATGGCCACACAACCCCCATTTTTATCGAAAATAGCCATGAACGTCCATTTTCAATAATACCGAAGGCTAACATATTCTGATTTTTGACCAAGAAATGGTCTCCACCAGAAATCCAAGAATGTGATCTATGGCAAGGAAACATATGTGGGGTGAGGTATATGAGCCTCTGGTCGATGATCAATGGCACACAACCCCCATTTTTGTCGAAAATAGCCATGAACGACCATTTTCAATAATACCGAAGGCTAACACGTACGGATTTTTGACCAAGAAATGGTCTCCACCAGAAATCCAAGAATGTGATCTATGGCAAGGAAACATATGTGGGGTGAGGTGTACGAGCCTATGGTCGATGACAAATGGCCACACAACCCCCATTTTTGTCGAAAATAGCCATGAACGACCATTTTCAATAATACCGAAGGCTAACACATACGGATTTTTGACCAAGAAATGGTCTCCACAAGAAATCCAAGAATGTGATCTATGGCAAGGAAACATATGTGGGGTGAGGTGTACGAGCCTCTGGTCGTTGATCAATGGCCACACAACCCCCATTTTTGTCAAAAATAGCCATGAACGACCATTTTCAGTAATACCAAAGGCGAACACCAACGGATTTTTGACCAAGAAATGGTCTCCACCAGAAATCCAAGAATGTGATCTATGGCAAGGAAACATATGTGGGGTGAGGTGTATGAGCCTCTGGTCGATGATCAATGGCCAGACAACGCCCATTTTTGTCAAAAATAGCCATGAACGACCATTTTCTATAATACCGAAGGCTAACACGTACGGATTTTTGACCAAGAAATGGTCTCCACAAAAAATCCATGAATGTGATCTATGGCAAGGAAACATATGTGGGGTGAGGTGTACGAGCCTCTGGTCGATGATCAATGGCCACACAACCCCCATTTTTGTCAAAATAGCCATGAACGACCATTTTCAGTAATACCGAAGGCGAACACCTAGCGGATTTTTGACCAAGAAATGGTCTCCACCAGAAATCCAAGAATGTGATCTATGGCAAGGAAACATATGTGGGGTGAGGTGTATGAGCCTCTGGTCGATGATCAATGGCCACACAATGCCCATTTTTGTCAAAAATAGCCATGAACGACCATTTTCAATAATACTGAAGGCTAACACGTACGGATTTTTGACCAAGAAATGGTCTCCACCAGAAATCCAAGAATATGATCTATGGCATGGAAACATTTGTGGGGTGAGGTGTACGAGCCTCTAGTCGATGACCAGTGGCCACACAACCCCCATTTTTGTCGAAAATAGCCATGAACGACCATTTTCAATAATACCGAAGGCTAACACCTACCGATTTTTGACCAAGAAATGGTCTCCATAAGAAATCCAAGAATGTGATCTATGGCAAGGAAACATATGTGGGGTGAGGTGTACGAGCCTCTGGTCGATGATCAATGGCCACACAACCCCCATTTTTGTCAAAAATAGCCATGAACAACCATTTTCAGTAATACCGAAGGCGAACACCTACGGATTTTTGACCAAGAAATGGTCTCCACCAGAAATCCAAGAATGTGATCTATGGCAAGGAAACATATGTGGGGTGAGGTGTATGAGCCTCTGGTCGATGATCAATGGCCACACAACGCTCATTTTTGTCAAAAATAGCCATGAACGACCATTTTCAATAATACCGAAAGCTAACACGTACGGATTTTTGACCAAGAAATGGTCTCCACAAGAAATCCAAGAATGTGATCTATGGCAAGGAAACATATGTGGGGTGAGGTGTACGAGCCTCTGGTCGATGATCAATGGCCACACAACCCTTATTTTTGTCAAAATAGCCATGAACGACCATTTTCAGTAATACCGAAGGCGAACACCTACGGATTTTTGACCAAGAAATGGTCTCCACCAGAAATCCAAGAATGTGATCTATGGCAAGGAAACATATGTGGGGTGAGGTGTATGAGCCTCTGGTCGATGATCAATGGCCACACAATGCCCATTTTTGTCAAAAATAGCCATGAACGACCATTTTCAGTAATACCGAAGGCGAACACCTACGAATTTTTGACCAAGAAATGGTCTCCACCAGAAATCCAAGAATATGATCTATGGCAAGGAAACATTTGTGGGGTGAGGTGTACGAGCCTCTAGTCGATGACCAGTGGCCACACAACCCCCATTTTTGTCGAAAATAGCCATGAACGACCATTTTCGATAATACCGAAGGCTAACACCTATGGATTTTTGACCAAGAAATGGTCTCCACCAGAAATCCAAGAATGTGATCAATGGCAAGGAAACATATGTGGGGTGAGGTGTACGAGCCTCTGGTCGATGATAAATGGCCACACAACCCCCATTTTTGTCGAAAATAGCCATGAACGACCATTTTCAATAATACCGAAGGCTAACACCTACGGATTTTTGACCAAGAAATGGTCTCCTCCAGAAATACAAGAATGTGATCTATGGCAAGGAAACATATGTGGGGTGAGGTGTACGAGCGTCTGGTCGATGATCAATTGCCACACAACCCCCATTTTTGTCGAAAATAGCCATGAACGACCATTTTGAGTAATATCGATGGCCAACACGTACGGATTTTTGACCAAGAAATGGTCTCCACCAAAAATTCAAGAATGTGATCTATGGCAAGGAAACCTATGTGGGGTGAGGTGTAGGAGCTTTTGGTTGATGATAAATGGCCACACAGCCCCCATTTTTGTCGAAAATAGCCATGAATGACCATTTTCAATAATACCGAAGGCTAACACCTACAGATTTTTGACCAAGAAATGGTCTCCACTAGAAATCCAAGAATGTGATCTATGGCAAGGAAACATATGTGGGGTGAGGTATGCAAGCCTCTAGTCAATGATAAATGGCCACACATCCCCCATTTTTGTCGAAAAAAGCCATGAACGACCATTTTCAATAATACCGAAGGCTAATACCTATGGATTTTTGACCAAGAAATGGTCTCCACCAGAAATCCAACAATGTGGTCTATGGCAAGGAAACATATGTGGGGTGTGGTGTACGAGCCTCTAGTCGATGATCAATGGCCACACAACCCCATTTTTGTCGAATATAGCCATGAACGACCATTTTCAATGACACTGAAGGCTAACACCTATGGATTTTTGACCAAGAAATGGTCTCCACCATATATCAAATAATGTGATCTATGACAAGGAAACATATGTGTAGTGAGGTGTATGAGCCCCTGGTCGAAGATCAATGGCCACACAACCCCCATTTTTGTCGAAAATAGCCATGAACGACCATTTTCAATAATACCGAAGGCTAACACCTACGGATTTTTGACCAAGAAATGGTCTTCTCCAAAAATCCAAGAATGTGATCTATATCAAGGAAACATATGTGGGGTGAGGTGTAAGAGCCTCTAGTCTATGATCAATGGCCACACAACCCCCATTTTTGTCGAAAATAGCCATGAACGACAATTTTCAATATTACCGATGGCTAACACGTACAGATTTTTGACCAAGAAATGGTCACCAACAAAAATCCAAGAATGTGGTCTATGGCAAGGAAACATACGTGGGGTGAGGTGTACGAGCCTCTGGTCGATGATCAATGGCCACACAACCCCCATTTTTGTTGAAAATAGCCATGAACGACCATTTTCAATAATACCGAAGGCTAACACCTACGGATTTTTGACCAAGAAATGGTCTCCACCAGAAATCCCAGAATGTGATCTATGGCAAGGAAACATATGTGGGGTGAGCTGTACGAGCCTCTGGTCGATGATCAGTGGCCACACAACCCCCATTTTTGTCGAAGAAAGACATGACCGACCATTTTCAATAATACTGAAGGCTAACACGTACGGATTTTTGACCAAGAAATGGCCTGCACCAAAAATCCAAGAATGTGATATATGGCAAGGAAACATATGTGGGGTGAGGTGTATGAGCCTCTGGTCGGTGATCAATGGCCACACAATGCCCATTTTTATCGAAAATAGCCATGAACGACAATTTTCAATAATACCAAAGGCTAACACATACGGATTTTTGACCAAGAAATGGTCTCCACCAGAAATCCAAGAATGTGATCTATGGCAAGGAAACATATGTGGGGTGAGGTATACGAGCCTCTGGTCGATGATAAATGGCCACACATCCCCCATTTTTGTCGAAAATAGCCATGAACGACCATTTTCAATTATACCGAAGACTAACACCTACGGATTTTTGACCAAGAAATGGTCTCCACTAGAAATCCAAGAATGTGATCTATGGCAAGGAAACATATGTGGGGTGTGGTGTACGAGCCTCTGGTCTATGATCAATGGCCACACAACTCCCATTTTTGTCGAAAATAGCCATGAACGACCATTTTCAACAATACCGATGGCTAACACGTACGGATTTTTGACCAAGAAATGGTCTCTGCCAAAAATCCAAGAATGTGATCTATGGCAAGGAAACATATGTGGGGTGAGGTATACGAGCCTCTGGTCGATGATAAATGGCCACACAACCCCCATTTTTGTTGAAAATAGCCATGAACGACCATTTTCAATAATACCGAAGGCTAACACCTACGGATTTTTGACCAAGAAATGGTCTCCTCCAGAAATACAAGAATGTGATCTATGGCAAGGAAACATATGTGGGGTGAGGTGTACGAGCGTCTGGTCGATGATCAATTGCCACACAACCCCCATTTTTGTCGAAAATAGCCATGAACGACCATTTTCAGTAATATCGATGGGTAACACGTACGGATTTTTGACCAAGAAATGGTATCCACCAAAAATCCAAGAATGTGATCTATGGCAAGGAAACCTATGTGGGGTGAGGTGTAGGAGCTTTTGTCGATGATAAATGGCCACACAACCCCCATTTTTGTCGAAAATAGCCATGAATGACCATTTTCAATAATACCGAAGGCTAACACCTACAGATTTTTGACAAAGAAATGGTCTCCACTAGAAATCCAAGAATGTGATCTATGGCAAGGAAACATATGTGGGGTGAGGTATGCAAGCCTCTAGTCGATGATAAATGGCCACACATCCCCCATTTTTGTCGAAAAAAGTCATGAACGACCATTTTCAATAATACCGAAGGCTAACACCTATGGATTTTTGACCAAGAAATGGTCTCCACCAGAAATCCAAGAATGTGGTCTATGGCAAGGAAACATATGTGGGGTGTGGTGTACGAGCCTCTAGTCGATGATCAATGGCCACACAACCCCATTTTTGTCGAAAATAGCCATGAACGACCATTTTCAATGACACTGAATGCTAACACCTATGGATTTTTGACCAAGAAATGGTCTCCACCATAAATCAAATAATGTGATCTATGACAAGGAAACATATGTGTAGTGAGGTGTATGAGCCTCTGGTCGAAGATCAATGGCCACACAACCCCCATTTTTGTAGAAAATAGCCATGAACGACCATTTTCAATAATACCGAAGGCTAACACCTACGGATTTTTGACCAAGAAATGGTCTTCTCCAAAAATCCAAGAATGTGATCTATAGCAAGGAAACATATGTGGGGTGAGGTGTAAGAGCCTCTGGTCGATGATCAATTGCCACACAACCCCCATTTTTGTCGAAAATAGCCATGAAGTACCATTTTCAGTAATACTCAAGGCTAACACCTATGGATTTTTGACCAAGAAATGGTGTCCAACAAAAATCCAAGAATGTGGTCTATGGCAAGGAAACATACGTGGGGTGAGGTGTACGAGCCTCTGGTCGATGATCAATGGCCACACAACCCCCATTTTTGTTGAAAATAGCCATGAACGACCATTTTCAATAATACCGAAGGCTAACACCTACGGATTTTTGACCAAGAAATGGTCTCCACCAGAAATCCAAGAATGTGATCTATGGCAAGGAAACATATGTGGGGTGAGCTATACGAGCCTCTGGTCGATGATCAGTGGCCACACAACCCCCATTTTTGTCGAAAAAAGACATGACCGACCATTTTCAATAATACCGAAGGCCAACACGTACGGATTTTTGACCAAGAAATGGCCTGCACCAAAAATCCAAGAATGTGATATATGGCAAGGAAACATATGTGGGGTGAGGTGTATGAGCCTCTGGTCGGTGATCAATGGCCACACAATGCCCATTTTTATCGAAAATAGCCATGAACGACAATTTTCAATAATACCAAAGGCTAACACATACGGATTTTTGACCAAGAAATGGTCTCCACCAAAAATCCAAGAATGTGATCTATGGTAAGGAAACATATGTGGGGTGAGGTATACGAGCCTCTGGTTGATGATAAATGGCCACACATCCCCCATTTTTGTCGAAAATAGCCATGAACGACCATTTTAAATTATACCGAAGGCTAACACCTATGGATTTTTTACCAAGAAATGGTCTCCACCAGAAATCCAAGAATGTGGTCTATGGCAAGGAAACATATGTGGCGTGTGGTGTACGAGCCTCTAGTCGATGATCAATGGCCACACAACCCCATTTTTGTCGAAAATAGCCATGAACGACCATTTTCAATGACACTGAAGGCTAACACCTATGGACTTTTGACCAAGAAATGGTCTCCACCATAAATCCAAGAATGTGATCTATGGCAAGGAAATATATGTGTAGTGAGGTGTATGAGCCTCTGGTCGAAGATCAATGGCCACACAACCCCTATTTTTGTCGAAAATAGCCATGAACGACCATTTTCAATAATACCGAAGGCTAACACCTACGGATTTTTGACCAAGAAATGGTCTACACCTTAAATCCAAGAATGTGATGAATGGCAAGGAAACATATGTGGGGTGAGGTCTACGAGCCTCTGGTCGATGATAAATAGCCACATAACCCCCATTTTAGTCGAAAATAGCCATGAACGACCATTTTCAATAATACCGAAGGCTAACACCTACAGATTTTTGACCAAGAAATGGTCTCCTCCAGAAATCCAAGAATGTGATCTATAGCAAGGAAACATATGTGGGGTGAGGTGTACGAGCCTCTGGTCGATCACTACAGCAATCCAAAGCATCCTCGTCGGCTACCTTAATTCCCGTCGGCCTGCGTGCGGGCCGATGGGATTTAATTAATCCCCGTCGGCCAGAATAAGGCCGACGAGGATTAATAAATTCCCGTCGGCCAGTCAACGTAGCTGACGGGGATTAATTAACTCTCGTCGGCCCGCGTAAAGCCGACGGCGATTAAATAACTTCCGTCGGCCGTGCCGCCAGGCCGACGTGAGTTATTCAAAATAACCACTGCCGTGGACCTTTCTTCTTCCTTTCTGTTTCTTTCACCACTCTCTACGCCGTGCCCGCGCCCCGCGTCGCCGTGCTGCCCGCGCCCGCCTGCACGCCGCCGGTCCGACATTGCCGCCCCGCCGCCGTTCCGACGTCGCCGTCCCGCCACCGTCCCGCCGCCCACGGCCGCGCCCCGCGCCCACGGCCGTCGCCCCCGAGCCCACGGCCGCCGGTCCCATGCCGCGCCCCGCGCCCACGGCCGCCGCCCCTGCCCGGGCGCCCAACGACCGCCGCCGAACGCCGTCGCCCAACGCCGTCGCCCGCCCAACGCTGTCACCCGCCGCCGTCCACGGTAGCCGCGGCTTCCCCACATCGATGTCGTCCACCGACGTCGTCCACCGACGTCGTCCACCACCGTCGTCCATGCAAAGCGAGCGAGGTATATTATATATATTGTAATGTTTTATTTTCGTCGGTTTTTTATGGCTGACGGGAGTTAACTGTTATGTGATTAAATTTTGTTTAAATTTGTTAATTAACAGTGTTAGTAGTCTTCATATTTTTAATTTTATGTTGCAAATATAAAATGTGTTGTTTAATGTTATTAGTTAATGAATTGGATGATATGTTATGTATATATATAGATGTATGTGTGACATTTATGTTATGTATATATATAGTTATGTTATGTATATATATATATAGTTTAACTACTTATCTATAGATGTATGTGTGACGTTTATAAACATGAATGTCTCACACACGCAATTCTTACTCGTACACACAGCCGCAATAATGGGTGATAGCTATAAGGTCTGGTATCTCCACGGGGAGTCATGCCTTGAACGAGCAGCAGAAGTAGAAGTTGATGACGGTGAAGATGATGTTGATAGGATGGACCAGATGCTTGAGGATCTGCAGCCTGAACTGGCACCAGATCATCATGATTCACCTACACCGGAGGTTCAGAAGTTCTTCGACCTACTTAAAGCGTCAGAAGAGCCTCTTCACGGGCACACTGACGTGACCGTACTCGAATTCGTGACCCGGCTGATGTCAATCAAGTCCAAGTTTGCATTCTCAATTAATTGTTACAAGGAGCTTGTGGATTTGATTAGCGAGGTTCTTCCTACGGGTCACAAGATGCCTAAAGACATGTACCAGTCCAAGAAATTGCTTGAAGGTCTTGGTATGGAGTATGAGAAGATTGATGTTTGCCAAGACAACTGTATGCTTTTTTGGAAGGAACATGGCAGAGAACAGAAATGCTTATAATGTGGGAAGTCGAGGTACGTGGAGCTTGTAAATGAAGATGGGGAGAAGGTGGTGACAAAGGTTGCACATAAACAGCTTCGGTACATGCCTCTCACTCTTAGAGTGAAACGTTTGTTTCTCTCGAGGAAGACCGCTATGCACATGAGGTGGCATAAAGATTGTACGGACAGACAAGATGGGTTAATGGTGCACCCGTCAGATGGTGATGCATGGAAGGCTCTTGACAAATTTGATCCAAATTTTGCTAGCGATGCAAGAAATGTTCGTATCGGCTTGGCAACTGATGCTTTCACGCCGTTCAATATGACCGCTGCGTCGTATTCATGTTGGCCTGTCATTGCCATACCGTACAACATTCCACCTGCTCTTTGCATGAAATATGAGTTTATGTTCCTATCTTGTTATACCTGGGCCTAAGCATCCTGGCGTACGCCTCAATGTGATGCTTCAACCACTGATTGGAGAGTTAAAGAAGCTATGGCAAGGTGTGGAAGCCTATGACTGCTTCAAGAAGCAGAAATTCAATCTTCGTGTTACATATCTATTCTCGGTTCATGATTTTATGGCGTATGGTATTTTCTCTGGATGGAGCGTGCATGGTAGATTGACGTGTCCTTATTGTGCTAAAGATACATATTGTTTTCGTCTTAGTGCTGGTGGCAAGATATGTTACTTTGATTGCCATAGATGTTTTCTACCCTTCAATCACCCCTTCAGAAGGCAGAGAAAGGAATTTAGGAAGGGCACCATCGTCACGAAGGGACCGCCCAAGCAACATAGTGGGATAGAAATTACAGAAGAGCATATGAAACTTGTCCTAGACGAGAGTGGGAAAAGGTATCAAGGTTTTGGTGAGGAGCATAACAGGACTCACATATGTGGCTTGTGGGAGCTTCCTTATGCTAAGTCATTGATTTTGATGCACAACATCGACGTCATGCAGCAAGAGAGTAACTTTTGCCAAGCCCTCATAAATACATACATGGATTTCCCTGATAAAACGAAAGACAATGACAAGGCACGCATGGACTTAGCAGTGATATGTGATCGTCCAACCCAAGTGCTTAGAGAAAACGGAGGCAAACCAAAAGCTGACTATTGTCTGAAATCTAAGCAACGGAAAGAAGTGATGAAGTGGATGAAGGATATTAAATTCCTTGATGGTTATGCCGCTGGATTTAGAAGATCTGTGAACTTGAAGACAATGAAGATGAATGGACTGAAGAGCCATGACTTCCACATAATTATGGAGAGGCTCATGCCTGTAATGTTTCGTGGGTACATTTCTGAAGCTATGTGAAAATGTTAGCTGATGTTAGCTATTTCTACAGATAGTTGTGTGCTAAAGAAATCAGAAGAGATGTGATGGAACAACTGGAGAAAGAGGCACTAGTGCTTTTGTGCAAATTGGAAAAAATATTTTCACTGGGTTTCTTTGATCCTATGCAGCATCTCTTTATACATCTTCCATATGAGGCTAAGGTCGGTGGTCCTGTTCTGTATAGGTGGATGTTTCATATAGAAAGAGCTTTAAAGAAGCTTAGAGCAATGGTGGGCAATAAGGCAAGAGTTGAAGGATGTATTGCGGAACAATTTAAACTTAAGGAGGTAGCACACTTCACAAGTTGTTATTTTGCAGAAGAACATAATGTATTTGCTCGAAAGAAAAGGTACCATGATGATGAACGAGAGATGACTCCTTGTAGTGATCTTTCGATTTTTCAGACAAACGGCAAAGCCGTTGGTCCACCCAAGGCATATCACCTCAGTATGGAAGAACGAAAGTCTGCTTTACTGTACATGTTCACGAATATGCCTAAGGTGGAGAAATACTTTGTGTAAGACTTATTTTCTTAAACTGTTCATATGTGAATTAGTTTATGTTATCAAATATCTCATGTCATACAATAATATTTGACAGCGAGTTTGATGAACAAAACATGAGGTGTCTCGGTAGGCCAACAGCGAGAGACATAGACAAATTGCGACGCGATGGTATGCATGGGCGACCTAATTTCATTATGTGGCTTCGGGACCGTGTAAGCCTTAATTATGTGGCTCCGAGAGCTAATTTCAGTTAACTAATATTACAGAATTTGCTAATGCTTTGTGGCATAATTGATAGTTTGGGGAGGAAATGAATTTGAATGATGACTTACGTCAGTTATCTATTGGAAGCGTAACTGCCAAAAGCTATGGACGTTGCAACATCAATGGATATCGCTTTCGTTCAAGCATTTTCGAATCAAGTCATCCTATGGCCGCCACTCAAAATAGTGGAGTCGTTACTAGGGCAACAGACATGGAAGGACACGAAGCCTGCAGTTCTTCTAGCAACAGCAGACGTCGAGAGCTGTTGAGCGCGGTACATGGAGATGAGGTAACATATCTTGTACAAATAAATTTGTTTACATATTTACAAATAAATCTTGAGTTGTATGTACCAGGATGAGCAGCACACTGAGGAGCAGCACATTGAGGAGGAGC
The DNA here is from genome assembly GCA_029449295.1 of Zea luxurians. Taxonomy (NCBI): domain Eukaryota; kingdom Viridiplantae; phylum Streptophyta; class Magnoliopsida; order Poales; family Poaceae; genus Zea; species Zea luxurians. Next base: position 80,217 of record JAOPSE010001051.1, read on the forward strand.
AGCACAATGAGGAGGTGGAGCACAATGAGGTGGTGGAGCACAATGAGGAGGTGGAGCACGTGACATGGGACCAGGCCGCACAGCATCAACAACCATGGGACCAGTGAGACCACCAGAGAGAGCAGCAATAGGCATGGGACCAGTGGGGCCAATAGGGCGAACCGGCTGACAACCCGATGGATGATGGCTCGGGAGGCTCTTCAGCGACACGCACACGTCGCTCAAGAAAAAGCCACTCAGTAAAGCCTAGTCACGCGATAGAGCGAGAGGCTGATAGGACTTTAATCATGCCACATGGAGATCGGTGAGTGTAATATATTAACTTATCTCATATAACTATTATGTGTATTATTAATGTTTTTGTGTAATGCATGAATTGGGAGGACCTGTCCTTTGATGGCAAGGGACACCACACTCAGGTTAACCTTACGTTGGGTTCTCTTTGCCGCCTTCACTACCCTGGTATAGTGAAGGTGTCAAACGGTGATACCGAGAATGAGGTGCTCGTCAGTACCTGGGACGAGTACAAGTTTAAAAAGGAACGAAACCACACCGACAGACAGGGACTTGTACGTAATGACTTTTGGGTGTGAATTCTTTATTATTTTTGTTATGTTTCTTAATATTTTAAATCTATGACTTATACCATTGTATTTGTATTCTTAATGTTGTAGCTTCGATATCGGTTGCCTGACGGAGAGGATTACATGGGGCACGCTGAACGTGTCTTCCAAAACAATGCAAAGAAGCTGGTGAAGGATGCCATATACTATGCGAGAATTTAGGCTACAAACCTGTATTTTCAAAAGCATCCGGAAGAAGCAGGCCCCTTGAATAAAAAGGAAGGGTCCTCAAAGATATATTTGACTGAGGATCAATATCGCGAGGTTAGTATTCAATTTGTTTTACCCTTTATATTGATTGTTGTGATTTATATAATATGTAACATTGTGTGTGCAGGTGATGGTTCCATGGATGGCGCCCGTGCCTGATGCGTACTATGCTTGGTGTCGATATTGGGCTTCCGAAGGCTTCCAGAAAGCGTCAGCGCATCACAGACAATGTCGAGGAACCAATCCTAACCACAAGTTTGGCGGTGACGACATGATACGAAAAGCTAAAAGAATGATAAGTTTGATCTAGCTATGTCGATCAGCAAATAGTACGATTTCTTATGAATGTTTTTTGTTTATACAGGAAGCTACGAGTGGCCAAAAGCCTAGTGACATTGAGGTCTACCAGGAGGGCCACAAAGGACCAGACCCGAACAACCCTGACCAGCTCTGCAGCCAGACAGCCACAGATCGCTTGGTGAGTTTTGGCCCAAAAGTACAGACGTTCAAAGTTTAGAAATTCCTGCATTTGTAAGGTTGTGAATGATGTATAAGCGGCATATGGGGAGGAGATGGTTCGTCGCCATGGCCCTGACTTCGACAGGCGCCATGAACCGGTGGATCCCTCGGTGGTGTACGCAAGTGGTGGTGGCAAAGCGCATGGACGGTAAGCTCTAACTTATGAAATTATATGTTTGACACTAAATTGATTATGCAGTAATCACATTTTTTGAATCACTTATAGATACGCACTCTTCGACGGATTCATTGACTCGTCGTCGGTGAGATCTCAGAGGACGAGTTCGTCTTCCCGTAGCTCATGCTCTCGTCGACCGAACGAGCAGGAGTTGGAGATTATGAGGATGCGTGAAGAGATGAGACAACAACGCGAATTTATGGAGGCTTGCAATGCACATAACCAAGCGATGTATCAAGTGAGTACACATAATCCGAACTCTAAATTATTATATTTCAATACAACATCTTCAGTAGTAACACATATGTTTAACAGTTAATGCAGCAACAGGGCATGGCAACAAATTTTCCACCGCCACCACAATGGAGCCAATTTGCAAGCACACCAGTTCCACCACCACAGTTCAACACCCCTCCGACACATATACCTGCACCTGGAGATAGGGTACGTTTGATAACTCTCGATTAATTTATACACTTGTATACTTTTTGATATTTGCATTTAATGTGTTGATATTTGCTAACTTGCATAGGTTACGCCCGAAGCGGGTGGTAGTGGGTCTGATCCCGCAGCAGGGACTAGATTTGTTGACTCGCTCTTCACGTTCCCTCCTCCTGGTGGTGGTGGCGGCAGCGGTCAAAGCTCTAACCACCCAAGTGGTGGTTATCTCTAAACACTTGAATATGTTTCTTAACTCGTTGACTCTTGGTCGTACTTGAACATATGTCGTACTTATATTTGAATACTATGTCATACTCGTTGACTCGATGTGGTGGTTGAACTTATATTTGAAATGTTGGTGGATGTTATGTTTGTAATGCATGATTTTTATTATGAATGCATGTGTTTGTAATGTGGCTATTATCTGTGATTTATGTTATGTGTGATATATGTTATGTGTGCAAAAATAGTGACCTAATTTAGTGTTGTTTTTGTAGCAGTATAGGGTAATTCTCGTCGGCCCAGTTAATTCCCGTCGGCTATGGTCGAACCGACGGGAATTAACTAATAACTCTCGTCGGTCTAGTTAATTCCCGTCGGCTATGGTCGAACCGACGGGAATTAACTAATAACTCTCGTCGGCCCAGTTAATTCCCGTCGGCCACTTAGGGCCGACGGGAATTAACTAATAACTCTCGTCGGCCTGGGGAACCAACGGGAATTAATTAATAACTCCCGTCAGCCTAGGGAACCGACGGGAGTTAGCCTTAATTCCCGTCGGCTAGTTAGTGGTCGACCGGAATTAATAATTCACGTCAGCCGCCGACGGGGATAAACTTATCCCCGACAAGGGACGCCTGGCGGTTGACAACCAACGGGAATAAGCCCTAAACCGACGGGAGTTACTTATTCCCGTCGGTTTAGTGCTTATTCCCGTCGGTTCCTGGCTGACAGGAATTAAGTGCTTTCCTGTAGTGGATGATCAATTGCCACACAACCCCCATTTTTGTCGAAAATAGCCATGAAGGACCATTTTCAGTAATACTGAAGGCTAACACCTACGGATTTTTGACCAAGAAATGGTCTCCAACAAAAATCCAAGAATGTGGTCTATGGCAAGGAAACATATGTGGGGTGAGGTGTACGAGCCTCTAGTCGATGATCAATGGCCACACAACCCCCATTTTTGTCGAAAATAGCCATGAACGACCATTTTCAATAATACCGAAGGCTAACTGTTGGGGCGAAGGCGAAGACGCTACCCTTCGCTCGATGTCTTCGCCAGTCTCGCTGCGCCAACTGAGACGACGACCGGCAGTCTTCGCTCTTCGTCCGGCACGCCGAAGGACGAAGACCTATGGCGAGGTCGCCCCATCCCGCGGCGTCGCCCAACACTGGAGCCCACGTGCAATCCGGCCCGTCACAACAAGCCCCACACTATCACTGCGCAGTACGGGCTCAAATTGTAAAGGTTTTTCTATTATTACAGTCTGTAACCCTGCTTTAATGAGAATATTCCAGGGGGAACCTAGGCACCTAAGGGCACATGCGTCCTTAATCCTTGACGCTGGGCACTCAGACACCTATAAATACCCCCGCACAGTGCCCTTGAGAGGCCTGATTAACAGAGCTATTGTCATCTCAAGTTGAAACCTTGTTTACATCGCTTTCACTCCCACGTTGGATCAACTCGCCCAGGAAAGCGAGTTCCAACACTAACACCTACGGATTTTTGATCAAGAAATGGTCTCCACCAGAAATCCAAGAATGTGATCTATGGCAAGGAAACATTTGTGGGGTGAGGCGTACGAGCCTCTAGTCGATGACTAGTGGCCACACAACCCCCATTTTTGTCGCAAATAGCCATTAACGACCATTTTCAATAATATCGAAGGCTAACACGTACGGATTTTTGACCAAGAAATGGTCTCCACCAGAAATCCAAGAATGTGATCTATGGCAAGGAAACATATGGGGGGTGAGGTGTATGAGCCTCTAGTCGAAGATCAATGGCCACACAACGCCCATTTTTGTCGAAAATAGCCATGAACGACTATTTTCAATAATACCAAAGGCTAACTTGTACGGATTTTTTATGAAGAAATGGTCTCCACCAGAAATCCAATAATGTGATCTATGGCAAGGAAACATATGTGGGGTGAGGTATACGAGCCTCTGGTCGATGATAAATGGCCACACAACCCCCATTTTTGTCAAAAATAACCATGAACGACCATTTTCAATAATACCGAAGGCTAACACCTACGGATTTTTGACCAAGAAATGGTCTCCACCAGAAATACAAGAATATGGTCTATGGAATGGAAACATATGTGGGGTGAGGTGTACGAGCCTCTAGTCAATGATCAATGGCCACACAACCCCATTTTTGTCGAAAATAGCCATGAACGACCATTTTCAATGACACTGAAGGCTAACACCTACGGATTTTTGACCAAGAAATGGTCTCCACCATAAATCCAAGAATGTGATCTATGGCAAGGAATTATATGTTTAGTGAGGTGTATGCGCATCTGGTGAAAGATCAATGGCCACACAACCCCTATTTTTATCGAAAATAGCCATGAACGACCATTTTCAATAATACCAAAGGCTAACATATTCGGATTTTTGACCAAGAAATGGTCTCCACCAGAAATCCAAAAATGTGATCTATGGCAAGGAAACATATGTGGGTTGAGGTGTATGAGCCTCTAGTCGATGATCAATGGCACACAACCACCATTTTTGTCGAAAATAGCCACAAACGACCATTTTCAATAATACCGAAGGCTAACACGTACAGATTTTTTACCAAGAAATGGTCTCCACTAGAAATCCAAGAATGTGATCTATGGCAAGGAAACATATGTGGGTGAGGTGTACGAGCCTCTGGTTGACGATAAATGGCCACACAACCCCCATTTTTGTCGAAAATAGCCATGAACGACCATTTTCAATAATACCGAAGGCTAACACCTACGGATTTTTGACCAAGAAATGGTCTCCACAAGAAATCCAAGAATTTAATCTATGACAAGGAAGCATATGTGGGGTGAGGTGTACGAGCCTCTGGTCGATGATCAATGGCCACACAACCCCCATTTTTGTCAAAAATTGCCATGAACGACCATTTTCAGTAATACCGAAGGCGAACACCTACGGATTTTTGACCAAGAAATGGTCTCCACCAGAAATCCAAGAATGTGATCTATGGCAAGGAAACATATGTGGGATGAGGCGTATGAGCCTCTGGTCGATGATCAATGGCCACAACCCTCATTTTTGTTGAAAATAGCCATGAACGACCATTTTCAATAATACCGAAGGCTAACACGTATGGATTTTTGACCAAGAAATGGTCTCCACCAGAAATCCAAGAATGTGATCTATGGAAAGGAAACATATGTGGGGTGAGGTGTACTAGCCTCTAGTCAATGACAAATGGCCACACAACCCCCATTTTTGTCGAAAATAGCCATGAACGACCATTTTCAATAATACCAAAGGCTAACACCTAAGGATTTTCGACCAATAAATGGTCTCCACCAGAAATCCAAGAATGTGATCTATGGCAAGGAAACAAATGTGGGGTGAGGTGTACGAGCCTCTGGTCTATGATCAATGGCCACACAACCCTATTTTTGTCGAAAATAGCCATGAACGACCATTTTCAATAATAACGATAGCTAACACGTACGGATTTTTGACCAAGAAATGGTCTCCACAAAAAATCCAAGAATGTGATCTATGGCAAGGAAACATATGTGGGGTGAGGTGTACGAGCCTTTGGTCGATGATAAATGGCCACACAACCCCCATTTTTGTCGAAAATAGCCATGAACGACCATTTTCAATAATACCGAAGGCTAACACCTACGGATTTTTGACCAAGAAATGGTCTCCACAAGAAATCCAAGAATGTGATCTATGGCAAGGAAACATATGTGGGGTGAGGTATATGAGCTTCTGGTCGATGATCAATGCCACTCAACCCCCATTTTTGTCAAAAATAGCCATGAACGACAATTTTCAGTAATACCGAAAGCGAACACCTACGGATTTTTGACCAAGAAATGGTCTGCACTAGAAATCCAAGAATGTGATCTATGGCAAGGAAACATATGTGGGATGAGGCGTACGAGCCTTTGGTCGATGATCAATGGCCACAACCCTCATTTTTGTCGAAAATAGCCATGAACGACCATTTTCAATAATACCGAAGGCTAACACGTATGGATTTTTGACCAAGAAATGGTCTCCACCAGAAATCCAATAATGTGATCTATGGAAAGGAAACATATGTGGGGTAAGGTATACGAGCCTCTGGTCGATGATAAATGGCCACACAACCCCCATTTTTGTCAAAAATAACCATGAACGACCATTTTCAATAATACCGAAGGCTAACACCTACGGATTTTTGACCAAGAAATGGTCTCCACCAGAAATCCAAGAATATGGTCTATGGCATGGAAACATATGTGGGGTGAGGTGTACGAGCCTCTAGTCGATGATCAATGGCCACACAACCCCATTTTGTCGAAAATAGCCATGAACGACCATTTTCAATGACACTGAAGGCTAACACCTACGGATTTTTGACCAAGAAATGGTCTCCACCATAAATCCAAGAATGTGATCTATGGCAAGGAATTATATGTTTAGTGAGGTGTATGAGCCTCTGGTCAAGGATCAATGGCCACACAATCCCCATTTTTATCGAAAATATTCATGAACGACCATTTTCAATAATACCGAAGGCTAACATATTCGGATTTTTGACCAAGAAATGGTCTCCACCAGAAATCCAAAAATGTGATCTATGGCAAGGAAACATATATGGGTTGAGGTGTATGAGCCTCTAGTCGATGATCAATGGCACACAACCACCATTTTTGTCGAAAATAGCCACAAACGACCATTTTCAATAATACCGAAGGCTAGCACGTACAGATTTTTTCCAAGAAATGGTCTCCACTAGAAATCCAAGAATGTGATCTATGGCAAGGAAACATATGTGGGTGAGGTGTACGAGCCTCTGGTTGATGATAAATGGCCACACAACCCCCATTTTTGTCGAAAATAGCCATGAACGACCATTTTCAATAATACCGAAGGCTAACACCTACGGATTTTTGACCAAGAAATGGTCTCCACACGAAATCCAAGAATGTGATCTATGGCAAGGAAGCATATGTGGGGTGAGGTGTACGAGCCTCTGGTCGATGATCAATGGCCACACAACCCCCATTTTTGTCAAAAATTGCCATGAACGACCATTTTCAGTAATATCGAAGGCGAACACCTACGGAATTTTGACCAAGAAATGGTCTCCACCAGAAATCCAAGAATTTGATCTATGGCAAGGAAACATATGTGGGATGAGGCGTATGAGCCTCTGGTCGATGATCAATGGCCACAACCCTCATTTTTGTTGAAAATAGCCATGAACGACCATTTTCAATAATACCGAATGCTAACACGTATGGATTTTTGACCAAGAAATGGTCTCCACCAGAAATCCAAGAATGTGATCTATGGAAAGGAAACATATGTGGGGTGAGGTCTACTAGCCTCTAGTCGATGACAAATGGCCACACAACCCCCATTTTTGTCGAAAATAGCCATGAACGACCATTTTCAATAATACCAAAGGCTAACACCTACGGATTTTCGACCAATAAATGGTCTCCACCAGAAATCCAAGAATGTGATCTATGGCAAGGAAACATATGTGGGGTGAGGTGTACGTGCCTCTGGTCTATGATCAATGGCCACACAACCCTATTTTTGTCGAAAATAGCCATGAACGACCATTTTCAATAATACAGATGGCTAACACGTACGGATTTTTGACCAAGAAATGGTCTCCACCAAAAATCCAAGAATGTGATCTATGGCAAGGAAACATATGTGGGGTGAGGTGTACGAGCCTTTTGTCGATGATAAATGGCCACACAACCCCCATTTTTGTCGAAAATAGCCATGAACGACCATTTTCAATATTACCGAAGGCTAACACCTACGGATTTTTGACCAAGAAATGGTCTCCACAAGAAATCCAAGAATGTGATCTATGGCAAGGAAACATATGTGGGTTGAGGTATATGAGCTTCTGGTAGATGATCAATGCCACTCAACCCCCATTTTTGTCAAAAATAGCCATGAATGACAATTTTCAGTAATACCGAAAGCGAACAAATACGGATTTTTGACCAAGAAATGGTCTCCACCAGAAATCCAAGAATGTGATCTATGGCAACAAAACATATGTGGGATGAGGCGTACGAGCCTCTGGTCGATGATCAATGGCCACAACCCTCATTTTTGTCGAAAATAGCCATGAACGACCATTTTCAATAATATCGAAGGCTAACACGTATGGATTTTTGACCAAGAAATGGTCTCCACCAGAAATCGAAGAATGTGATCTATGGAAAGGAAACATATGTGGGGTGAGGTGTACTAGCCTCTAGTCGATGACAAATGGCCACACAACCCCCATTTTTGTCGAAAATAGCCATGAACGACCATTTTCAATAATACTGAAGGCTAACACCTACGGATTTTCGACCAATAAATGGTCTCCACCAGAAATCCAAGAATGTGATCAATTGCAAGGAAACATATGTGGGGTGAGGTGTACGAGCCTCTGGTCTATGATCAATGGCCACACAACCCCTATTTTTGTCGAAAATAGCCATGAACGACCATTTTCAATAATACCGAAGGCTAACACCTACGGATTTTTGACCAATAAATTGTCTCCACCAGAACTCCAAGAATGTGATCTATGGCAAGGAAACATATGTGGGGTGAGGTGTACGAGCCTCTGGTCTATGATCAATGGCCACACAACCCCAATTTTTGTCGAAAATAGCCATGAACGACCATTTTCAATAATACCGATGGCTAACACGTACGGATTTTTGACCAAGAAATGGTCTCCACAAAAAATCCAAGAATGTAATCTATGGCAAGGAAACATATGTGGGGTGAGGTGTATGAGCCTTTGGTCGATGATAAATGGCCACACAACCCCCATTTTTGTCGAAAATAGCCATGAACGACCATTTTCAATAATACCGAAGGCTAACACCTACAGATTTTTTACCAAGAAATGGTCTCCACCAGAATTCCAAGAATGTGATCTATGGCAAGGAAACATATGTGGGGTGAGGTGTACGAGCCTCTGGTCGATGATCAATGGCCACACAACCCCCATTTTTGTCGAAAATAGCCATGAACGACCATTTTCAATGACACTGAAGGTTAACACCTACAGATTTTTGACCAAGAAATGGTCTCCACCATAAATCCAAGAATGTGATCTATGGAAAAGAAACATATGTGTAGTGAGGTTTATGAGCCTCTGGTCGAAGATCAATGGCTACACAACCCCCATTTTTGTCGAAAATAGCCATGAACGACCATTTTCAATAATACCGAATGCGAACACCTATGAATTTTTGACCAAGAAATGGTCTCCACCAGAAATCCAAGAATGTGGTCTATGGCAAGGAAACATATGTGGGGTGAGGTGTACAAGCTTCTGGTCGATGATCCCCCATTATTGTCAAAAATAGCCATGAACGACCATTTTCAATAATAGCGAAGGCTAACACCTACAGATTTTTGACCAAGAAATGGTCTCCACCAGAAATCCAAGAATGTGATCTATGGAAAGGAAACATATGTGGGGTGAGGTGTACTAGCCTCTGGTCGCTGACAAATGGCCACATAACCCCCATTTTTGTCGAAAATAGCCATGAACGACCATTTTCAATAATACCGAAGGGTAACACCTACGGATTTTTGACCAATAAATGGTCTCCAGCAGAAATCCAAGAATGTGATCTATGGCAAGGAAACATATGTGGGGTGAGGTGTACGAGCCTCTGGTCTATGATCAATGGCCACACAACCTCCATTTTTGTCGAAAATCGCCATGAACGACCATTTTCAATAATACCGATGGCTAACACGTACGGATTTTTGACCAAGAAATGGTCTCCACCAAAAATCCAAGAATGTGATCTATGGCAAGTAAACATATGTGGGGTGAGGTGTATGAGCCTTTGGTCGATGATAAATGGCCACACAACACCCATTTTTGTCGAAAATAGCCATGAACGACCATTTTCAATAATAACGATGGCTAACACCTATGGATTTTTGAACAAGAAATGGTCTCCACTAGAAATTCAAGAATGTGATTTATGGCAAGGAAACATATGTGGGTGAGGTGCACGAGCCTCTGGTCTATGATCAATGGCCACACAACCCCCATTTTTGTCGAAAATAGCCATGAACGACCATTTTCAATAATACCGATGACTAACAAGTACGGATTTTTGACCAAGAAATGGTCTCCCCCAAAAAATCCAAGAATGTGATGTATATCAAGGAAACATATGTGGGGTGAGGTGTACGAGCCTTTGGTCGATGATAAATGGCCACGCAACCCCCATTTTAGTCGAAAATAGCCATGAACGGCCATTTTCAATAATACCGAAGGCTAACACCTACGGATTTTTGACCCAGAAATGGTCTCCACAAGAATTCCAAGAATGTGATCTATGGCAAGGAAACATATGTGGGGTGAGGTGTACGAGCCTCTGGTCGATGATCAATGGCCACACAACCCCCATTTTGTCAAAAATAGCCATAAATGACCATTTTTAGTAATACGAAGGCGAACACCTACAGATTTTTGACCAAAAAAATGGTCTCCACAAGAAATCCAAGAATGTGATCTATGGCAAGGAAACATATGTGGGGTGAGGTATATGAGCTTCTGGTAGATGATCAATGCCACTCAACCCCCATTTTTGTCAAAAATAGCCATGAACGACAATTTTCAGTAATACCGAAAGCGAACACCTACGGATTTTTGACCAAGAAATGGTCTCCACCTGAAATCCAAGAATGTGATCTATGGCAAGGAAACATATGTGGGATGAGGCGTACGAGCCTCTGGTCGATGATCAATGGCCACAACCCTCATTTTTGTCAAAAATAGCCATGAACGACCATTTTCAATAATATCGAAGGCTAACACGTATGGATTTTTGACCAAGAAATGGTCTCCACCAGAAATCCAAGAATGTGATCTATGGAAAGGAAATATATGTGGGGTGAGGTGTACGAGCCTCTAGTCGATGACAAATGGCCACACAATCCCCATTTTTGTCGAAAATAGCCATGAACGACCATTTTCAATAATACTGAAGGCTAACACCTACGGATTTTCGACCAATAAATGGTCTCCACCAGAAATCCAAGAATGTGATCAATTGCAAGGAAACATATGTGGGGTGAGGTGTACGAGCCTCTGGTCTATGATCAATGGCCACACAACCCCTATATTTGTCGAAAATAGCCATGAACGACCATTTTCAATAATACCGAAGGCAAACACATAAGGATTTTTGACCAAGAAATGGTCTCCACCCGAAATCCAAGAATGTGATCTATGGCAAGGAAACATATGTGGGGTGAGGTGTACGAGCCACTGGTCTATGATCAATGGCCAAACAACCCCATTTTTGTCGAAAATAGCCATGAACGACCATTTTCAATAATACCGAAGGCTAACACCTACGGATTTTTGACCAATAAATTGTCTCCACCAGAACTCCAAGAATGTGATCTATGGCAAGGAAACATATGTGGGGTGAGGTGTACGAGCCTCTGGTCTATGATCAATGGCCACACAACCCCAATTTTTGTCGAAAATAGCCATGAACGACCATTTTCAATAATACCGATGGCTAACACGTACGGATTTTTGACCAAGAAATGGTCTCCACAAAAAATCCAAGAATGTCATCTATGGCAAGGAAACATATGTGGGGTGAGGTGTATGAGCCTTTGGTCGATGATAAATGGCCACACAACCCCCATTTTTGTCGAAAATAGCCATGAACGACCATTTTCAATAATACCGAAGGCTAACACCTACAGATTTTTTACCAAGAAATGGTCTCCACCAGAATTCCAAGAATGTGATCTATGGCAAGGAAACATATGTGGGGTGAGGTGTACGAGCCTCTGGTCGATGATCAATGGCCACACAACCCCCATTTTTGTCGAAAATAGCCATGAACGACCATTTTCAATGACACTGAAGGTAAACACCTACAGATTTTTGACCGAGACATGGTCTCCACCATAAATCCAAGAATGTGATCTATGGCAAAGAAACATATGTGTAGTGAGGTGTATGAGCCTCTAGTCGAAGATCAATGGCTACACAACCCCCATTTTTGTCGAAAATAGCCATGAACGACCATTTTCAATAATACCGAATGCGAACACCTATGAATTTTTGACCAAGAAATGGTCTCCACCAGAAATCCAAGAATGTGGTCTATGGCAAGGAAACATATGTGGGGTGAGGTGTACGAGCTTTTGGTCGATGATCCCCCATTATTGTCGAAAATAGCCATGAACGACCATTTTCAATAATAGCGAAGGCTAACACCTACAGATTTTTGACCAAGAAATGGTCTCCACCAGAAATCCAAGAATGTGATCTATGGAAAGGAAACATATGTGGGGTGAGGTGTACTAGCCTCTGGTCGCTGACAAATGGCCACATAACCCCCATTTTTGTCGAAAATAGCCATGAACGACAATTTTCAATAATACCGAAGGGTAACACCTACGGATTTTTGACCAATAAATGGTCTCCAGCAGAAATCCAAGAATGTGATCTATGGCAAGGAAACATATGTGGGGTGAGGTGTACGAGCCTCTGGTCTATGATCAATGGCCACACAACCCCCATTTTTGTCGAAAATCGCCATGAACGACCATTTTCAATAATAACGATGGCTAACACGTATGGATTTTTGAACAAGAAATGGTCTCCACTAGAAATCCAAGAATGTGATCTATGGCAAGGAAACATACGTGGGTGAGGTGCACGAGCCTCTGGTCTATGATCAATGGCCACACAACCCCCATTTTTGTCGAAAATAGCCATGAACGATCATTTTCAATAATACCGATGGCTAACAAGTACGGATTTTTGACCAAGAAATGGTCTCCCCCAAAAAATCCAAGAATGTGATGTATATCAAGGAAACATATGTGGGGTGAGGTGTACGAGCCTTTGGTCGACGATAAATGGCCACGCAACCCCCATTTTAGTCGAAAATAGCCATGAACGACCATTTTCAATAATACCGAAGGCTAACACCTACGGATTTTTGACCCAGAAATGGTCTCCACAAGAATTCCAAGAATGTGATCTATGGCAAGGAAACATATGTGGGGTGCGGTGTACGAGCCTCTGGTTGATGATCAATGGCCACACAACCCCCATTTTGTCAAAAATAGCCATAAACGACCATTTTTAGTAATACCGAAGGCGAACACCTACGGATTTTTGACCAAAAAATGGTCTCCACCAGAAATCCAAGAATGTGATCTATGGCAAGGAAACATATGTGGGGTGAGGTGTACGAGCCTTTGGTCGATGATAAATGGCCACACAACCCCAATTTTTGTCGAAAATAGCCATGAACGACCATTTTCAATAATACCGAAGGCTAACACCTACGGATTTTTGACCAAGAAATGGTCTCCACAAGAAATCCAAGAATGTGATCTATGGCAAGGAAACATATGTGGGGTGAGGTATATGAGCTTCTGGTAGATGATCAATGCCACTCAACCCCATTTTTGTCAAAAATAGCCATGAACGACAATTTTCAGTAATACCGAAAGCGAACACCTACAGATTTTTGACCAAGAAATGGTCTCCACCAGAAATCCAAGAATGTGATATATGGCAAGGAAACATATGTGGGATGAGGCGTACGAGCCTCGGGTCGATGATCAATGGCCACAACCCTCATTTTTGTCGAAAATAGCCATGAACGACCATTTTCAATAATATCGAAGACTAACACGTATGGATTTTTGACCAAGAAATGGTCTCCACCAGAAATCCAAGAATGTGATCTATGGAAAGGAAACATATGTGGGGTGAGGTGTACTAGCCTCTAGTCGATGACAAATGGCCACACAACCCCCATTTTTGTCGAAAATAGCCATGAACGACCATTTTCAATAATACTGAAGGCTAACACTTACGGATTTTCGACCAATAAATGGTCTCCACCAGAAATCCAAGAATGTGATCAATTGCAAGGAAACATATGTGGGGTGAGGTGTACGAGCCTCTGGTCTATGATCAATGGACACACAACCCCTATTTTTGTCGAAAATAGCCATGAACGACCATTTTCAATAATATCGATGGCTAACACGTACGAATTTTTGACCAAGAAATGGTCTCCACAAAAAATCCAAGAATGTGATCTATGGCAAGGAAACATATGTGGGGTGAGGTGTATGAGCCTTTGGTCGATGATAAATGGCCACACAACCCCCATTTTTGTCGAAAATAGCCATGAACGACCATTTTCAATAATCCCGAAGGCTAACACCTACAGATCTTTTACCAAGAAATGGTCTCCACCAGAATTCCAAGAATGTGATCTATGGCAAGGAAACATATGTGGGGTGAGGTGTACGAGCCTCTGGTCGATGATCAATGGCCACACAACCCCCATTTTTGTCGAAAATAGCCATGAACGACCATTTTCAATGACACTGAAGGTTAACACCTACAGATTTTTGACCAAGAAATGGTCTCCACCATAAATCCAAGAATGTGATCTATGGCAAAGAAACATATGTGTAGTGAGGTGTATGAGCCTCTGGTCGAAGATCAATGGCTATACAACCCCCATTTTTGTCGAAAATAGCCATGAACGACCATTTTCAATAATACCGAATGCGAACACCTATGAATTTTTTAACAAGAAATGGTCTCTACCAGAAATCCAAGAATGTGGTCTATGGCAAGGAAACATATGTGGGGTGAGGTGTACGAGCTTCTGGTCGATGATCCCCCATTATTGTCGAAAATAGCCATGAACGACCATTTTCAATAATAGCGAAGGCTAACACCTACAGATTTTTGACCAAGAAATGGTCTCCACCAGAAATCCAAGAATGTGATCTATGGAAAGGAAACATATGTGGGGTGAGGTGTACTAGCCTCTGGTCGCTGACAAATGGCCACATAACCCCCATTTATGTCGAAAATAGCCATGAACGACAATTTTGAATAATACCGAAGGGTAACACCTATGGATTTTTGACCAATAAATGGTCTCCAGCAGAAATCCAAGAATGTGATCTATGGCAAGGAAACATATGTGGGGTGAGGTGTACGAGCCTCTGGTCTATGATCAATGGCCACACAACCCCCATTTTTGTCGAAAATCGCCATGAACGACCATTTTCAATATTACCGATGGCTAACACGTGCGGATTTTTGACCAAGAAATGCTCTCCACCAAAAATCCAAGAATGTGATCTATGGAAAGGAAACATATGTGGGGTGAGGTGTATGAGCCTTTGGTCGATGATAAATGGCCACACAACACCCATTTTTGTCGAAAATAGCCATGAACGACCATTTTCAATAATAACGATGGCTAACACCTATGGATTTTTGAACAAGAAATGGTCTCCACTAGAAATCCAAGAATGTGATCTATGCAAGGAAACATATGTGGGTGAGGTGCACGAGCCTCTGGTCTATGATCAATGGCCACACAACCCCCATTTTTGTCGAAAATAGCCATGAACGACCATTTTCAATAATAACGATGGCTAACAAGTACGGATTTTTGACCAAGAAATGGTCTGCCCCAAAAAATCCAAGAATGTGATGTATATCAAGGAAACATATGTGGGGTGAGGTGTACGAGCCTTTGGTCGATGATAAATGGCCACGCAACCCCCATTTTAGTCGAAAATAGCCATGAACGACCATTTTCAATAATACCGAAGGCTAACACCTACGGATTTTTGACCCAGAAATGGTCTCCACAAGAATTCCAAGAATGTGATCTATGGCAAGGAAACATATGTGGGGTGAGGTGTACGAGCCTCTGGTCGATGATCAATGGCCACACAACCCCCATTTTGTCAAAAATAGCCATAAACGACCATTTTTAGTAATACCAAAGGCGAACACCTACGGATTTTTGATCCAACAATGGTCTACACCAGAAATCCAAGAATGTGATCTATGGCAAGGAAACATATGTGGGATGAGGTGTATGAGCCTCTGGTCGATGATCAATGGCCATAGAACCCTTATTTTTGTCGAAAATAGCCATGAATGACCATTTTCAATAATACCGAAGGCTAACACGTATGGATTATTGACCAAGAAATGGTCTCCACCAGAAATCCAAGAATGTGATCTATGGAAAGGAAACATATGTGGGGTGAGGTGTACTAGCCTCTAGACGATGACAAATGGCCACACAACCCCCATTTTTGTCGAAAATAGCCATGAACGACCATTTTCAGTAATACCGAAGGCTAACACCTATGGATTTTTGACCAATCAATGAACTCCGCCGAAAATCCAAGAATGTGATCTATGGCAAGGAAACATATGTGGGGTGAGGTGTATGAGCCTCTTGTCTATGACCAATGGCCACACAACCCCCATTTTTGTCGAAAATAGCCATGAACGACCATTTTCAATAATACCGATGGCTAACACGTACAGATTTTTGACCAAGAAATGGTCTCCACCAAATATCCAAGAATGTGATCTATGGCAAGGAAACATATGTGGGGTGAGGTGTACGAGCCTTTGGTCGATGATAGATGGCCACACAACCCCCATTTTTGTCGAAAATAGCCATGAACGACCATTTTCAAGAATACTGAAGGCTAACACCTACGGATTTTTGACCAAGAAATGGTCTCCACCCGAAGTCCAAGAATGTGATCTATGGCAAGGAAACATATGTGTAGTGAGGTGTATGAGCTTCTGGTCGAAGATCAATGGCTACACAACCCCCATTTTTGTCGAAAATCGCCATGAACGACCATTTTCAATAATACCGATGGCTAACGCGTACGGATTTTTGACCAAGAAATGGTCTCCACCAAGAATCCAAGAATGTGATCTATGGCAAGGAAATATATGTGGGGTGAGGTGTATGAGACTTTGGTCGATGATAAATGGCCACATAACACCCATTTTTGTCGAAAATAGCCATGAACGACCATTTTCTATAATAACGAAGGCTAACACCTATGGATTTTTGAACAAGAAATGGTCTCCACTAGAAATCCAAGAATGTGATCTATGACAAGGAAACATATGTGGGTGAGGTGCACGAGCCTCTGGTCTATGATTAATGGCCACACAACCCCCATTTTTGTCGAAAATAGCCATGAACGACCATTTTCAATAATACCGATGGCTAACAAGTACGGATTTTTGACCAAGAAATGGTCTCCCCCAAAAAATCCAAGAATGTGATGTATATCAAGGAAACAAATGTGGGGTGAGGTGTACGAGCCTTTGGTCGATGATAAATGGCCACGCAACCCCCATTTTAGTTGAAAATAGCCATGAACGGCCATTTTCAATAATACCGAAGGCGAACACCTACGGATTTTTGACCAAAAAATGGTCTCCACCAAAAATCCAAGAATGTGATGTATGGCAAGGAAACATATGTGGGATGAGGTGTACGAGCCTCTGGTCGATGATCAATGGCCACAGAACCCTTATTTTTGTCGAAAATAGCCATGAACGACCATTTTCAATAATACCGAAGGCTAACACGTATGGATTATTGACCAAGAAATGGTCTCCACCAGAAATCCAAGAATGTGATCTATGGAAAGGAAACATATGTGGGGTGAGGTGTACTAGCCTCTAGTCGATGACAAATGGCCACACAACCCCCATTTTTGTCGAAAATAGCCATGAACGACCATTTTCAATAATACCGAAGGCTAACACCTACGGATTTTTGACCAATCAATGGTCTCCACCGAAAATCCAAGAATGTGATCTATGGCAAGGAAACATATGTGGGGTGAGGTGTACGAGCCTCTTGTCTATGATCAATGGCCACACAACCCCCATTTTTGTCGAAAATAGCCATGAACGACCATTTTCAATAATACCGATGCCTAACACGTACGGATTTTTGACCAAGAAATGGCCTCCACCAAAAATCCAAGAATGTGATCTATGGCAAGGAAACATATGTGGGGTGAGGTGTACGGCCCTCTGGTCGATGATCAATGGCCACACAACCCCCATTTTTGTCGAAAATAGCCATGAATGACCATTTTCAATAATACCGAAGGCTAACACCTACGGATTTTTGACCAAGAAATAGTCTCCACAAGAAATCCAAGAATGTGATCTATGGCAAGGAAACATATGTGGGTGAGGTATATGAGCTTCTGGTCGATGATCAATGGCCACTCAACCCCCATTTTTGGCAAAAATAGCCATGAACGACAATTTTCGGTAATACCAAAAGCGAACACCTACGGATTTTTGACCAAGAAATGGTCTCCACCAGAAATCCAAGAATGTGATCTATGGCAAGGAAACATATGTGGGATGAGGCGTACGAGCCTCTGGTCGATGATCAATGGCCACAACCCTCATTTTTGTCGAAAATAGCCATGAACGACCATTTTCAATAATACCGAAGGCTAACACGTATGGATTTTTGACCATGAAATGGTCTCCACCAGAAATCCAAGAATGTGATCTATGGAAAGGAAACATATGTGGGGTGAGGTGTACTAGCCTCTAGTCGATGACAAATGGCCACACAACCCCCATTTTTGTCGAAAATAGCCATGAACGACCATTTTCAATAATACTGAAGGCTAACACCTACAGATTTTCGACCAATAAATGGTCTCCACCAGAAATCCAAGAATGTGATCAATTGCAAGGAAACATATGTGGGGTGTGGTGTATAAGCCTTTGGTCTATGATCAATGGCCATACAACCCCCATTTTTGTCGAAAATAGCCATGAACGACCATTTTCAATAATACCGAAGGCTAACACCTACGGATTTTTGACCAATAAATTGTCTCCACCAGAAATCCAAGAATGTGATCTATGGCAAGGAAACATATGTGGGGTGAGGTGTACGAACCTCCGGTCTATGATCAATGGCCACACAACCCCCATTTTTGTCGAGAATATCCATGAACGACCATTTTCAATAATACCGATGGCTAACACGTACGGATTTGTGACCAAGAAATGGTCTCCACCAGAAATCCAAGAATGTGATCTATGGCAAGGAAACATATGTGGGGTGAGGTGTACGAGCCTCTGGTCGATGATCAATGGCCACACAACCCCCATTTTTGTCGAAAATAGCCATGAACGACCATTTTCAATGACACTGAAGGTTAACACCTACAGATTTTTGACCAAGAAATGGTCTCCACCATAAATCCAAGAATGTGATCCATGGCAAAGAAACAAATGTGTAGTGAGGTGTATGAGCCTCTGGTCGAAGATCAATGGCTACACAACCCCCATTTTTGTCGAAAATAGCCATGAACGACCATTTTCAATAATACCGAATGCGAACACCTTTGAATTTTTGACCAAGAAATGGTCTCCACCAGAAGTCCAAGAATGTGGTCTATGGCAAGGAACCATATGTGGGGTGAGGTGTACGAGCTTCTGGTCGATGATCCCCCATTATTGTCGAAAATAGCCATGAACGACCATTTTGAATAATAGCGAAGGCTAAGACCTACAGATTTTTGACCAAGAAATGGTCTCCACCAGAAATCCAAGAATGTGATCTATGGAAAGGAAACATATGTGGGGTGAGGTGTACTAGCCTCTGGTCTCTGACAAATGGCCACACATGTGGCGGAACTGCTCGAATTATTCCAACTTAAGTGCCTAAGCCCTGCCTTAGAGGCTAGACCACACTTAAATGGGAATAACCCGTCAATCCCTCGGATCTAGTCCGACACGGCCACTGACAGGATCAAGTACCACAGTCTCACTCGATGGTGAGTCACAGAGCAAATACAATAAAGCATAAAACCATGCATAGAAGAGTGTTAAATTATTACATCACCATTGTCACCATTGGAGTTTTCGCAAAAGTAACCATCATTGTTTTGAAGTGCAGCGGAAATAAACTAACGATAAATAAATGGAGAGATGGGGAAGCCTGTCCCATCACTCCTCATGCTCCTCCTCAGCCGAGGCAGGGTCCCACTCGACAGTCCAACCCGGTGGCAGGGTGGATGGCCAAGTCACTCCAGCAACCATGTCCTCCAGAGAACCTGTAAAATTATGCCACAAGCAAGGCTGAGTATACTAATACTCAGCTAGACTTACCCGGTGTGAGGAGTCTATACTCCTCTACCTCTAGACATGCAGCTGTTTGGCTGTGGGGTTTGGTTGCCAAAAGCACTAGCTGAGTTTCTAAATCAAGATTTTAACTTTGTCAAAATTAAGTGTGACTCTCTTAAGGCTAAAAGTGTACTATCTATTCATACATAGTAGCAAGCATTTTTAGCAATCAACAGCTTGTATCATCTCAACACAGTTCCACTTGTTACTCAATGTAGCAGCATGGATCAAGCAGTCTCATTAGCTGCGAGAAGCAGACGATTCGAATCGAGTTTTTATCCTTGCAAGGTAAACCTAAACACACGACATGTAGGGGCACTCCGTCCCCACACACATCAACCGTCCCCATCGATTCCCTGGCAGCAGAACAGGGCTCACCGCCTTGGCGTACAATGCCTCACTGACCCCGACTGGCCGTCGTGCAGTGACCGCACTTGTACCCACCATAACCGGAATGGGAGACTACGTCTCAGGTCGCGTGAGGGGTAAAGTCCACTGGCAGGTTCAATCCGGTACTAGGTTTACCGATTTACCATATTTCTCGGTATGTGCTTAGTACATTCAAACGCTTGACTCACGGTACCACACCTTAATCCTTAATCAACTTTTTATCCCGTGAACAACCAATCCCCATGGATTGTTGCCCACAAACCAACATCAATATGATAGGAAAGTGGATACAACCAATTCCTGACCTCGCGCGAGTGCTAGAAAAATCACTCGACTTCTACCGAGATCCTAATTAATAAAGCAGCTACTCGACCTAGCATACTAGTATTCATCTCAATAGGATTCCTGAGATCATGCAACTAGGGTTCAAAACAACTCCTACACTTAAGTGCACAAACAATCCTACAAACATTAAGTGTAGTAAAATAGCATAAGTAACAGGTTATGCATAAAACCGGGGCTTGCCTTCCAAAGCAGTGGCAGGCAGGTCCTCTGGTGCAGGCTCGGGTGCTGGGTCTGGGGCAACCTCCTGGGCAGCTCCTTGCTCCGGCACGAGGATGTACTCTCCATCAGCAAGATTACAGTCTATCGAAATGCAATGAACATGTATGTCATGATTATGCAAGATTTAAGAACATTAAGCTACAGAAATTAAGTCAAGAATTAACTTAGGGTTCCTTGGCTACGTGGGTCTTCTAGTGGTATATATAGACTTATTACCTTTTAGGTTTAGGTTTTCTTTTAGGATAACATATTGGATTTGTATTGCCTTTATAGATTTCAGTGGACAATTTACGAAGGTCTTAGGAGGACATCAATTTCCAACACCCATTTTCCTTTCTTCAATTTCCATCGAGGGTTTCTAGTACAGGTTTGAACTATGATAGTATTTTAAAAATTTCCAAAAATTCTGTAAAAATTACAGTGGGTTGTCACTGGCTATTCTAGCTTGTTTTAAGAATTTGAGGCTTAAAGTACAAAAGCTAGTCTGTAAACAAAAATAACAATAGTTAGGCAAAATGGGCCACTTTACACTACAAGTCTTTTATTAAAGTGGGTCCTGACCTAAGGGTTATTTTTGTTGGCCTCTAGTAGTGATGAAAAGCTCCTGTACCAAAAAGGACAGAGAGCAACATGATGGTTAATTAATGATGGATTTTTAAAGTTTGGTGCAAAAAGGGTGCTTAAAACTAACTTGTCATTTGAAAAATATCAAACAACAGATTTCAGATTTTTCCTAAGTTCTTATTATCAAAACATTAGTTATCCTAAGGTTTGGGGAGGTTTCACCTTAGGGTTATTTTTGTAGGGTTTTTCTAAGTTATCCTTGTTTTATTAATTTAAAAGGTAGCTTTCTTATTTTACACTACAACAGGGTATGATATATTTTTTTCCAGTGAACTACATTGGCTAAGTATCTCAACAAAAATAAGGGTGCCCTCTGGTTCATTATTTCTGTCACCTTTTCTATTTTTCTTAATCTTAAACATATTATGGAATAAGGGGTAAAAACTATCTTAATGTAGTGGACAGAGGGGTTTAACATTTTTAACTAGGTCAGTAGGTAGATAATAACTTCTCTAAATTTTTCTAACCTTAGTTAAATAGTACAACCATTTTTCTTGCTATTATTAAGCTTTTGGTCCAAACTGTAATTAAATCAGGACCTTACATTTTTCTATAGTACCTATGGGGTTTTATATTTTTCTTAGGTAGGTTACCTTATTTAGAGTCTCGCAAAATTTGTTTGACCCAATTTGGATAAATCAAACAGAAGTTATGAGTTTTCAAAGTTTCTGTTTGAACTTAAATCAGGTTTTAATAAGATTTTCCTGAAAAAGCAGTTTGCGCCGAGGTCCCTAGGTTTAAACCGAATCAAACCTCGCAGATCTACCCTCGGGCCACTATTCACTCGGGTCACTGACATTTCACTTAACCCCCTGACTTTCTCTCCCTCTCACCCGCAGTCCTTCCCCCAACTGAAACAGTAGCCGCGGGAAAGAAAAGGGTGGCGCGGCTTACCGGCGGCGAGGGAGGTCCGGCGAGGTGGTCAGTGATGTTCAGGAGGTCGCGACGGTCACGTCGATGTGCGGGTCGGCGTCAGAGGTGGTCGGAGTTCCCCTGGCCACGAACACAGGCGGCGGGGATCGTCGGCGACGCCTGCTCCGGCCAAACCACGGCGGTAGAGTTCAATTAGTGTGTACGAGGAGCTTCACGGGATGACACAGAGGCCATGCGCGCAACGAATCGGAAAATGGTGAAGGGGGTTTACCCGGTCCACGTGCGCCGGCGAGTTCTTGAACTCCGGTGAGCGCGATTTGGCTTCTCCGGTGACGCGGGCCCTCGGGTTAAGCTTGAGCAAGGCCCACGGCCTCACCAGGAAGCTATCTGGGGGCTTGGATCGAACGGAGGAGGACGGGAGAGGGGTCGGCCACGGTGGTGGCTTTCGGGCGGCACTAGCGGGTCGCGGGGAGGTCGCCGGAGGCAATGGCTGGCTCGGGCAAGTCAGGCGAGGTACGGAGGAGGCAATGGGGAAGGCAACCGAGCACTGGGGTGGGTTTTATAGGCGCGGACGCGGCCGGGGCGCCGGCTCGACCGTTTGGCGCGACGCGGGCACGCGGGGCGCGCGCGGGCGTGCTCTGGCGAGCTCAGAGCGCGTCGAACACGTGGTGTGTTGCTTCTGCCCGTGTTCTTCGCTCTGCTGAGCGGCCAGGCGTACGAATCTTGCCCTACCGCCTGTGGGAGATCTCTTCCCTGCACCTAGAGCTACCTAGTTCATGTGAGTTCCAAGAGTAGATGTGGTCTAGTTGAGGAGATATGGTAGCGCCAAGTCTTGTCTGTCTGCACTGTTCAAACTGAGACAAAACCAGTGCCAACTCGTGTCAAATGGTTTTGGCTTGGGTTCAAACTTTTCCAGGGCATTCTAGGGTTCATTTGGCGCCACTTTGTCAATTGGGTCGACAAGTTTTGAAAAGGGGATCAAGGTGAACATGTGGGATCCTTGCTCAAGGGTTGGTTTTTGACTTAGGCAAAATCTGAATCCCTCCCTTGTGTTCAACCTTTGGTGATCTTTTTAGGACCTTTCTGAAAACTTTTTGTGGGTACTGCCTTACTATTAATTGTAGGTTATTAAGTATATTACAACTTTTATATTTGGCCCAAACCATGATCATGATGTTTACATGATCTTTTGATCATGGCTTCAATTAGGGTTATTATTGCCTATGGGGGTTTTGCTCTAGGGTTTTGGGAGATCCCCACTTAGATGTGCATTACAAGCTAGGGCATGATATCCAAGATAGTTTGCACTTGATTAGGACCTTGAATTCCAAGATTGAAGTACTTTGCTCACAAATCTTTATGTAATTATGGGTTAAAAGGGGTAACCCTGGGGTGGACACCCTGAGTAACACCTAGGGTGTTACAGCCCTCCCCCCTTAAAGGAATCTTGCCCCGAGATTTCAGGTGGAGTCCCTTGGAGGGATGCTTTGAAGGTGTGTTGGTGCTACTTTCCCCTTATACTCAAGTTTTACCTTTTTAACTGTTCTTCGAATGTCATCCTCTTTGCAACTTCAGAAGGAAGCCCTTCTTAAGTCAAATCCACAACTTAGACTATCCTCGTTATCTATGTTTTTCTTATAATTGACTTCAAAGGGCAGGTGGGGGTGGGGTTTTGGGGTTACATACCGATTCCTTTGGGCAGAAAGTCGGGGAAGCGAGAACGTAGAAAATCCTCCGTCTCCCATGTAGCTTCTTCTGCTGAATGGTGACTCCACTGAATCTTATACATTCTGATTGATCTTGCCCGAGTTGATCTTTCCTTTTGATCCAATACCTTGACGGGGTACTCTTGGTAGGACAAGTCTGGTTCTATCTCAATGTCTGGTTCTGGTAGCACTTCCGTGGGTAGACGAACACATTTCCGCAGCTGAGATACATGGAACACATTGTGAACTGCTGCCATGCAGGGTGGCAATTCTGTGACACCCCAGTGTCACTCAGGGTTTTTCTTTCAAAAGCCAAACCAAGAGCCATTATTTTATGTGAACCAAAGTAAGCATGAGCATCAAAATAACTTAAGTAATAATGAAGTCACCAAGTATATACTTAAAAGTGTCATGATCAAAGTAATTGAGTCCTTTAAAAGATCAGATTATGCAACCCTAGTTTAAAAATCCCAAATGAGCCCCATGAGCAAAATTCAAAAAATAAGAAAAAGGGAGGGAAAAGTTTAAAATTTTGAGTTGAGCCAATTATAAAAATTGAAGTATATTTATTGGGCAACAAGAAAGATTGAGAAAGCTTAGCCAAAATAACTCAAATAAAACCCCAAATCAAGCTTTCCATGTGTGGACTTAATGAGAATTCTGAAATTCAGATTTCTGAAATTCAGACCTTGATCCAAAGATCAGGGATGTTCACCTTGATCCCTAACTCGAATCCTAATGGCCCCATTGACAAAAATGTGTCTAACTAACCCCTCTGTCGTGTGCCAGAAGATGGCATTGGGACGCGAGCCCTAGACACGACTAAACCTTGGATTTGCCTCGGATTTGCGCAGGGAGACAGACCAGATTTCCTGGCTCCATATCTCTGCAACCAGTAGGCAAAATCCTATGACCTCCACACAAGAATGGTAGCTTGTAGGGAGGGGAAGAGGTTTTGTGCATTGACCAAGGCGAGAGCAGGCTCGGATGAGCGACTACACGCGCCAGAACTTGGGCAGAACGCGCGCTCCCACGTGTTCGACCCTAGCCGGCGCGCCAGAGCTCGCCCAACCCGCGCGCGCGCGCTCCCCGGCGACCAGTCGCGTCCGCCGCGCACCCTCGCCCTCGGCCGTGCCCGCCCGCGCCTATAAAGCCTCCCCAGGCGCGCCTCACTTCACCCCGCACTCACCCTCTTCGGCCAGCCGCTTTCCTTAGCTCCGGCGAGCTTAATTTCCGCCCGCCATTGCCGCCCGAGCTTCGGCCACCGTGGCCAGCCCACCCCAGCCGTCCTCAAGCCAAGCCAGTGCTTCGGCCAGCTCCACCAGTAGCCAGTGAAGCTCGCCAAGCCCTCAGACCCAGCCGGACTTCACCGGAGGCCCGAGATCGACTTCGCCGGACTGCGGTCTTCCGCCGTCGCGCGTGGACCGAGCTATCCGGTGAGTCTCCGCCCAATTCCTCTCGCTCATGTCTTCTCTGGCATCCCGTGGACCTCCATGACCCATTTGATTGGACTACCTCGCTGTTGGGGGCTTGTTCTCAAATGCTAAGAGTTAAGAACAAGGCAACACAGAAAATGTTAAATATTAAGGTCCTTCGTCCTCCACCACATTATATCCCTTCGGGATATAAGGAATTTCGGACGAAGGTTACGAAGGACATACCTTCGTAAACATAACAGCGAGGGATGAAGCATTCATATAAATCATGAGGTATAAAATAGACATTCAAATGTTAACATAGAATCATTTCCATTTCTACTGATGTGAATGAATACAAATGACTTCAAATTACAAATGTACCTTCGGTCCTGAGGAAGGCAGGAGAGCAAGTGTGATGCGAAGGCAAATGAAAGGTTCGCGTGAACAGTACAGAGGTACTGTTCATCTATTTATAGGCACAGGTCGCAGCCTGTGACAAATTACAATTATGCCCCTTACAAAAGTTTACAACATTGACTCAGACCTATATGTATAAAAAGGTCATTCTATCTCTATGTCGGTTTGAAACGCCGAAGCTCCATGAAAAGGAACCTTCGGCCATCTCTTGGAGACGACTTCAGCCGAAGCTGCTTCTTCGTGTGAGACCTTCGGCGCACCGAAGCACGACCCCAACAGTAGCCCCTTTCGCGGTGCTAGATCGTTTTTCGTAACGAGCTTGACCCGTGAAAAAAGCCTCTTCAGCTTCGGGAAGCCGAAGGTCCAAAAAACACCTTCCCTGAGCTCGTTGCGGAGAAACGATCCGGCTTCCGAGCGCGTGCCAGGCCCACCTTGCAGAGTTACTGTTTGACCTTTACGGTCCACTGCACAGCGAGTACAAGTGACTGCCCGCGTGGTGCAAAAATCCTGCCGCTTCGCCTTCTTACCTGCAGCACTATATAAACAAACGGGTAGGTGTGAAGTTACCACAGCATTCATTGCTATTTGCACTGTTTTGCTGCCAAAATTTTCCACCATAGCCGAAGCTTGAGTCTCAGAATCGAACAAAGGTCCATCTCGACGTCTGCTTCGTCAGAAAGAAGAGCTTCGGAGAAAAGAAAAAGGAAAAAAGTTTCTGACTTCCCCAAACTCAGAATCAAATGGCGAGAGTACGATCTACTGCCAAAGTTGTACGTGAGGGAGACGAAGCCGAAGGTTCGGACACTGTGCCCATCTCCGAAGCGATGCAGCGTTCCGGTCTAGTGACTGCGGAAGAAATGCCTGCTGCTGAAGCAAACCCGACAACTGCCGAAGGAGAAGATGAAAACATTGAAGGGACTGACCCCGAAGATGACTACCACATTGCTATGCCCAGCAAGCCCAGTCACCTGGATTTTGGGAAATCAACTGTTTCAAAAACTGATCTTTCGAAGATGGTGAAAGCAGGTTACTTCAATGAAGATCAGAAGAAGCTACTCCGCTTCGGGGGAGAAGAAACCACCCCGAAGCCAGGGAAGGATGAGATTGTTATCTTCAAGAGCTTTTTAAAGGCTGGGCTTAGATTCCCTCTTCACAATATTATTGCGGAGATACTGAAGAAGTTTGGTATCTACTTTCATCAATTGACTCCTAACGCCATCGTTAGGCTCAATGTTTATATCTGGGCCCTCCGAAGCCAAGCTGTGGAACCGTTTGCCGACAGCTTCTGCCGAGTTCACGAATTACATTACCAAACAAAGGCCAGAAAAGATGGGCTACATGATAATTTCGGTTGCTATAATTTTCTACCGGAAGACAACAAAGTGTCCTGTCATCAGCTACCGAAGCAAATGGCCAGCAGGCTGGAAATCTGAGTGGTTTTACGTAAAGGTTGACGAAGACAAAGAAAAATTGGTACAAAGCCCTCTGGATTTAATCTTCGGAGAGACAAGGCCTCGATGCCGCATCGGCGATCTAGAAGGTCCCACCTGGGCTGCTCTGGGTGAATTTGAAATTATTTCAGAACATATTGGCACCAGGGATCTAGTTCAGGAATTTTTGGCATTCAGAGTTTTCCCTACTCTAAAAGAGTGGGAAATGCCGAAGCTGGAGGGAGAGAAGAAGAAGGGGGAGCTTGTCCGGCTGCCCTACCACTTCAAGTTTAAGAAGTACTTTAAAAAACCCTGCAAAGAATGGTTAGACACAGTTGAGGTGATGTGCAACGAAATACTGGGGAACTACTCCAAAAAAGAGGATCAACTAATGACAGCGGCCTTCGGTGCTCGACCGAAGCGAAGGCTGAACCGAGTGCTTGATGCCCTGGGCTTCGAGTACCCAGACTATGAGCAGTTAAACAAGAATGCCGAGGGCCATAAAAGAAAAAGAGTAGCCGAAACTCTGATCAGGGATGAAGAAAGACCAGCAAAGGAGAAGAAAATTCCCAAGAAAAGAAAAATATCTACTCCGAAGCGCAAATCACCCGAAGAAGAGGGGTCCCCCACACCGCCTTCTACCAGCGACGTGGAGGAAATTTTAAAGGTAATGACTGAACCCATGCCCACGAAGCTAAGTCCATTAGGGCTCCAACTGACGAAGCTTTTTCAAAAGGTGGACGAGCCGGATCAAACGAAGATAAACAAACCCAAGCGGCAAAGAATTATTGCGGTAACTGAAGTTATCGACAAGACGCCGCCTAGGGCGTCAATTCAGAAAACGGCAGCTGCTGAAGGTACAGCAATCGTCGAAGGTGCACCTTCGGAGGTCGCGGCTACCGAAGCCGCTACAGCCGAAGACACAAACTTAGAAACTACCATTGAGGACATTAACAAGATTTTGGAAGACATTGCTGCAGAAGAAGTTGGTGTTACTACTGAAAAAACCATGGCCACAGTGCCTGAGAAAGGAAAAGAAATAGCCGAAGACACTCCGGACAACGAAGCCTACTCTTTCCAGAATTTAGTTGGGCAAAAACTGACGAAGGACGAAATAGAAGAACTCAAGGACTATGCCAAATCTTGCGGCTACAAGCCAGGAGCCCTTCTATTTGGAGGCATTGATGACGAAAAATTGGGCTGCATTCGAGACCAGACTGGAGCTAAGGTAATCGGTACTCTATCAAAGAGTATCGGTTTTCCGAAGCTAGAGACAGACATCAGCCGCTACCGACGACAACACATCGTCGGCAGCTTATTTTACTCCAACTTCAAGGTAAACAACCCTTTCTCTGGTTCTTATTGCTGTTAATAATGAAAATGTTACCAACGTAAATTTTTCTGTGCAGAGCATGCTACTGAGCAAAGCTCTGAAGATGCAGCAAGATCTGGAGGACAGAAAACACGAAGCTATAATTGAAAACTTAGAAAACAAGATAAAAGAACAATCTGGCATCATTGAAAAGAAAGA
This sequence comes from Zea luxurians, assembly GCA_029449295.1. NCBI lineage: Eukaryota > Viridiplantae > Streptophyta > Magnoliopsida > Poales > Poaceae > Zea > Zea luxurians. The sequence goes on from JAOPSE010001051.1 coordinate 109,409, forward strand.
CTTCGAGCTCCAATCGACCGAAGGCTTGCTGGCTAAGACTGAGGCTAAAGTATCAGAGTTGAATTCGAAGCTTATCAGTCAATCAAAACAATTCGATCAGGAGAAGTTAGAGCTTAATTCGAAGCTTGAAGCCGAAGTCCAGACCAGCTCAGAGTTGAAGAAATCTTTAGCAAGCCTTCAAGACAAATGCTTAAAATTTAGCAACAATTGTATTGGACGATTAAAAAAGATATTTTACTCTGTTGGAGCCAGCAGCGGGAAATTTAACCCCTCAGCGGAAAATTTACCACAGGCCTTCGATCATATTGAAGCCGAAATTGAAGAACTTGACGAAGTTATAGCCGGGCACGGCGACTTCTGTGCCTGGGTAGCTTCTCGGGGTACCGCTGCTGCATTCCTGAAGGCCGGCTGCGAACATGGAAAAATAGTCAACAGGCCCAACTTCACCCTATCTCCATCAATTCTGGATGATATACCTGACCTCGCCCGAAGCATCTCAAATAGATTTGTAAAAATGATATGGACAAAAGGCGGGCGGGAGAAGGCTGGAGACGAAGCCCGAAGTCATCTTGAACCAGTAAGAAATGATACTTCGTACTTACCTTTTCCTTTGCACTTGATTTTTACTCACGATTCCTTGATTTATGTAGGATGACGAAGGTGAAGATGATGCCTAAGATATGTCGCCGAAGCTGCCGCCGAAGCTGAAGCTTATTGAAGATCAGTAGAAGTATACTGTAGAAAAACTCAGGATAGTTTTGTATCAATTCTTGTAAATACAATTAGATTGTTCTCAAGGAACTTTGTTCATACCTTGTAATATATTCTTACCCTTCGATTGAGGCGCTTTGATGTGGACGAAATCAGTTTTTTGAGCCGAAGGCGAAAAAACACCTTCCCTTCTTTTCGTACACAACGAAGCATAAAAGCAATTCTTCTTTTTGCCGAGCAACGAAGCTTTTCTCTTTTGTATACAACAAAGCATAAGAGACCAATTCTTCTTTTTACCGAAGCTTCTCTTTTTTGTACAACATAGCATAACGAATCATAAAAAACCACTTCTCCGAAACTTTTCTTTTACACAATGATTCATAAAAAGTCAATTCTCCCTTCTGCCGAAGCTTTTCTTTTACACAACGATTCATAAAAAGCCAATTCTCCCTTCTGCCGAAGCAACCACTTTGGTTCACAAATGCTATGAATGAATGCTTATGCATGCAAATGTTATGATGTAATGTAATGCGCGAATGAATGTCCGAAGCATATGTCCGAAGCCACATTCTCAGCCATTACTTCCTTAGAAACCACACATTAGCTCTGCATTCCCTTAGGAACGACTTTGGAGTCTCTTCGCCTTTTACTTAGGCAGTTTCAGCGTTGACTTTTCGCTGTAAGCTCTGCATCCCCTTAGGGACGTCTTTGGAGCTTCTTCGCCTTTTACTTAGGCGGTATAAGCTCTGCATTCCCTTAGGAACGTCTTTTGAGCTTCTTCGCCTTTTACTTTCGGCGGAATCAGCGTTGACTTTTCGCTGTGAGCTCTGCATCCCCTTAGGGACGTCTTCGGAGCTTTTTCTCTTTTTCAGTTTCGGCACTCGATGGTGCGCTCTCAGCTTTTACATTTACATTCTTTGGGGGATTTTGCTCTTATAAAACTAAAAAGGAAGATTACATATGATGGCCCCATTAAAAACCTTTCTCCCCCTTTAGAAAGGAAAAGGGTGCCATGAAAAAGAAAAGAAAAAACATAAAAAATTACATCGAGTTATACATAAAATCGCCGAAGCTCATCCGCATTCCAAGATCTTGGAATTTCATTGCCATCCATGTCCTTCAGTCTGTACGAACCAGGCCTTGACGAAGATGCTACTAAGAAAGGCCCTTCCCATTTCAATTGTAGCTTGCCCACTGTATCTGGGTTGGCCACTCTCCGAAGCACCAAATGCCCTGGCTCAATATTTTTTAGCCGGACCTTTCTATCTCGCCATTTAACTGTTTCAGCCTGGTATTTATTGATATTCTCCACGGCTTGAAGCCTGATCCCTTCTAAGGCATCTTTTTCCACGAGACAAGTATCTTCGGAACCTGATTCTGCCGAAGCTACCACTCTTATTGATCCAGCTTTGGCTTCTTCCGGGGTTATTGCTTCGTCACCAAATAGCAACTTAAATGGGGTAAAGCCTGTAGACCTTGATGTTGTTGTATTGTGGCTCCACACCACTTTGGTCAACTGATCTGGCCATTTTCCCCTTGGTTGATTAAAGATTAGCTTCATTATTCCTGTCATTATGATGCCGTTGGCCCTTTCAACAAGCCCATTCGACTCCGGATGCCTGACTGATGCAAAATGGATCTTCGTTCCAATTTGATCACAGAAATTTCTGAAATCTTCGGAGTCGAACTGCGTTCCATTATCCACAGTGATGGCCTTCGGTACTCCGAAGCGACAGACGATGTTCTGCCAGAAAAACTTTTGGACAGTGGCCGAAGTTATTGTTGCTAATGGCTTCACCTCAATCCACTTAGAAAAATACTCCACAGCTACTATAACATATTTTAGATTCCCTTGGGCCGGTGGTAATGGACCCAACAAGTCAAGGCCCCACCTTTGCAATGGCCAGATGGGTTGTATCAGCTGTGTCAAAGACGAAGGTTGCTTTTGATCTCTTGCACATTTTTGACAACCTTCGCACTTTTGAACTAACTCCGCTGCATCCGAAGCTGCCTTCGGCCAGTAAAATCCTTGGCGGAACACTTTTCCAAGTAACGGCCTGGATCCGATGTGGGATCCGCACAGGCCTGCATGTATCTCCTTCATCAACTCTATACCTTCGGCCCTGGACAAGCACTTGAGCAGCGGGGCACAAACTCCATGCTTGTATAACTCTCCTTCTATCATGACATAGGGACGAGCTCTTGCCTCTATCCTTTTATTGTAAGCTTCGTCATCTGATAGGAAGTTTCCCTGAAGGTAAGAGATTATTTCAGTTCTCCAATCTTCACTGTAAACAGGAGAAATGTTAAGGACTGCTCTTTCAAGTAGCTCCATTGAAGGTGCCTTTGTTGTTTCGAAGAACACATCCGAAGGTAGCGGCAGCCCCTGTGCTGCAGACTTGGCTAACAAATCAGCATGCTCATTTTGTCCTCGAGGGATATTCTTAACAGAAAATCCTTCGAAGGAAGCTTCGATCCTTCGGACCGTGTCTAGGTATTTTTCAAGCTTCGGGTCTTTAGCCTTGCAACTTTTGTCAATATGACCCGAAACAACCTGGGAATCAGTTTTAAGAATCGCCCTTCTGATCCCCATTGCCTTTAGTTTCCGAAGACCCAGGAGCAAAGCTTCGTACTCAGCGATATTATTTGTGCAGCTGAAGTCAAGTCTTGCTGCATAGCAAGTTTTAACCTTGGACGGTGAAACCAAAACAGCAGCTGCACCTGCTCCGAAGGTTCCCCAAGAGCCATCACAAAACACTGTCCATGCTTCGGCATCTTTATTCGCTTCTTCGTCCTGAGCCCCTGGCGTCCAGTCGGCAATGAAATCTGCCAATGCTTGAGACTGGATTGAGGATCTATGCACATAATCAATGTAAAATTCATTGAGCTCCGCAGCCCACTTTCCAATCTGGCCAGTAGCTTCTCTATTTCTCATGATATCCTTCAACGGCTGCGAAGAAGGAACAATGATATTGTATGCCTGAAAATAATGCCGAAGCTTCCTGGATGCCATTAAAACAGCATACAACACCTTCTCCAGCTCTGTATAATTTTTCTTTGAGACACTAAGGACCTCAGATACAAAATATACTGGGACCTGCTTCTTGACTTGTCCATCAAACTTCTCCTGAACAAGTGCCGCACTTACTGCTGAGTGCGAAGCTGCCACATACAACAACAGAGGAGCCCCTGGCGTTGGTGGAGTTAATGTTGTGAGATCTATTAAGTATTGCTTGAGCTCTTCGAAGGCTTTTTGTTGACTCGGGCCCCATTGAAAGACTTCAGCTGACTTCAGCACCTCGAAGAATGGTAAGTTTCTTTCTGCTGATCTGGATATAAATCTGTTGAGAGATGCCAGCCTTCCTGTCAATCTTTGGGCCCCTTTTCTTGTGGTTGGTGGCTCCATTCGAAGTATAGCTTCGATTTTATTTGGATTAGCTTCGATTCCTTTTGTCGAAACCAAGCATCCAAGAAATTTGCCCTTCTTCACTCCGAAGACACATTTTTCTGGATTCAGCTTCAGACCAGCTTGTCTGAAGCTGGCGAAGGTCTCCTGCAGATCAGCAATATGATTTTCTTGCTTCGTGCTTTTTACAATGATGTCATCGACATAAGTCAACACATTTCGGCCTATCTGAGATTGGAGAACCTTCGCAGTCATTCTGCTAAAACTCCCTCCAGCATTCTTGAGCCCCTCGGGCATCCGAAGATAGCAATATGTACCACTTGGGGTGATGAAACTAGTCTTCGGCTCATCTTCCTTCTTCATCCAGATTTGATGATAGCCTGAGTAGCAGTCCAGGAGACTCATGAGCTCTAAAGAAGCTGCTGCATCAACTAAAGAGTCTATCCTTGGCAGCGGGAATTCATCCTTCGGACAAGCCTTGTTGAGATCTGTGAAATCAATACACATTCTCCACTTGCCATTGGCCTTCTTCACCATAACAGTGTTAGCTAGCCACTCTGGATACTTCACTTCTCTGATAACTCCTGCACTGAGGAGTCTTTTTACTTCATTGCGAGCCCCTTCGGCCTTGTCATCAGACATTTTCCGAAGCCTCTGCTTTCGGGGTCTGAAGGATGGGTCAACATTGAGCGAATGTTCAATAACATCCCGATTCACTCCACAGAGATCATTGGCTGACCATGCAAAAACATCTTTGTTGTTGAATAAAAACCTTATCAAGATTTTCTCCTGGTCTTCAGATAATTGCGAGCCCAACAACACCTTTTGCTCTGCTATGTCTTCACACAATAACATGGGCTTCGGTTGATCTGCTGAAGCTGCCTTCTCCCTCCTGAATTTGTACTGCTCACAAGCTTCAGCTCCATCTATATTATGGATTGCCTTGGAGTCAGTCCAGCTTCCTTCGGCCCTTCTAGCAGCTTCCTGGCTTCCATGAATAGCAATAGGTCCTTGGTCCGAAGGTATCTTCATGCAGAGATAAGCTGGGTGAAGAATTGCTTCGAAGGCATTAAGAGTGCCACGGCCGATGATAGCATTGTAAGGATACTCCATGTCAACAATATCAAACACAATTTGCTCAGTCCTTGTGTTGTTAACAAACCCGAAGGTTACCGGCATGGTAATCTTCCCAAGTGCTACAATCTGCCGCCCTCCGAAGCCACAAAGAGGGTGCGTAGCATCATGAATCTTGTCTTCGGGCTCTTGCATTTGTCTGAAGGCTTTAGCAAATATAATGTCAGCTGCACTGCCTGTATCAACTAGGACATTGTGGACCAGAAATCCTTTGATCACGCAAGAGATAACCATGGCATCATTGTGAGGATAATCCTTAAGCTGAAGGTCTTCCTGAGAGAAGGTAATTGGAATATGGGACCATTTTGACTTGATGAAGGGTCCCTGCACTCCAACATGCTGCACCCTTCTCTGAGCCTCCTTCTTCTGCTTCTTGTTAGCCGGCTCTGAGCAAGAACCGCCTGTTATCGGGAGCACCAGCTTCGAAGCCGAAGCAGCTCCAGCTTGGTTGTTGAACGAAGCCATCAGCTCAGAAAAGTGGAAGTGAGTTCACCGGAGGTGGGCGCCAATGTTGGGGGCTTGTTCTCAAATGCTAAGAGTTAAGAACAAGGCAACACAGAAAATGTTAAATATTAAGGTCCTTCGTCCTCCACCACATTATATCCCTTCGGGATATAAGGAATTTCGGACGAAGGTTACGAAGGACATACCTTCGTAAACATAACAGCGAGGGATGAAGCATTCATATAAATCATGAGGTATAAAATAGACATTCAAATGTTAACATAGAATCATTTCCATTTCTACTGATGTGAATGAATACAAATGACTTCAAATTACAAATGTACCTTCGGTCCTGAGGAAGGCAGGAGAGCAAGTGTGATGCGAAGGCAAATGACAGGTTCGCGTGAACAGTACAGAGGTACTGTTCATCTATTTATAGGCACAGGTCGCAGCCTGTGACAAATTACAATTATGCCCCTTACAAAAGTTTACAACATTGACTCAGACCTATATGTATAAAAAGGTCATTCTATCTCTATGTCGGTTTGAAACGCCGAAGCTCCATGAAAAGGAACCTTCGGCCATCTCTTGGAGACGACTTCAGCCGAAGCTGCTTCTTCGTGTGAGACCTTCGGCGCACCGAAGCACGACCCCAACACTCGCCGTGGCCAGGCCGGTCTCCTCGCCGCCGACGAGTTTTCCCGCCTGCGCGCGTGGACCGACCGACTCCGGCCATCTCCGACGGCGTTCCGCACACCGTTGTGATCCCCAGGACCTCCCCTTCATCCTCGACCACTTCACCGGAACAGTCTCGCCGCCGGTAAGCCCCTCCGCCCTTTTCCCCGCCGCGGCTACTGTTTAAGTTAAACTAAGGACCTCGGGTTAGGAGGTGAAGAACCCGAGGGGTTTTCTGTAATGTCAGAGACTCTGGTGAATAGTAGCCTGAGGACTGATTCGCGAGGAAAAACTTAGAAAACCGCCAGGGACCCCAGTGCAAAGTGGATTTTCATTTAAATCGATTCTGATATTCTTTTAAATAACCAGAGAACTTGTAAAATTCATAACTTGATGAATTCTTACTCAAAAAATGTCAAACCAATTTTGCTAGCCTCTGTATATTATAATCTATCATTTAAAAATAGTAAACCCTATGCTTTCTGTTCAAAATTTTAGAGTTTAAAATTAAAAACAGAAACCCCCTAAACCTTATTTAATCAAGGAAAATTAGTTTTTCTTCTGTACTAGACTTAAGAAAATTTGTGGGCATTCAGACCTCCTTTAGACACTGTTTAAAAATAGTAGGAACCCCAGCATTAGAATTTATGATGTAGTTTCTCATTTAAAGATGTTTTGTCCAAAACTTAGAGAAAATCAGAAAGATTTTAGAAATTAATGAACAATGATTAATAATATTTTTCCTAGTTTACTTATGAAACAGAGAACTTAGGAAAAATACAGAGACCATTAATTTGGATCAATTTTAAATTAAAATGATTTGTTTAGCCTAAATAAGACTGAGAATCAATTATTAAAGAGGCAAAACTATAACCAAAATGCTCAACAAAAATCCAGTGAACTTATAACCACCAGAGCCCCACTGCAAAAATATAAAGCACCTCAGTCAAACTTTTTAAGTAAAGGAATTAAATACAAAGTGATAATAAGGCTTTTTCCAACTAAGTCATGAACAACCTCAAATAATGTGATAATGGGCAACCAAAAATCAACTAAGTCCATAATGAGGAAGACTACCAGAGAAAAATGCAAACCCAAGAAAAAGAAGCAAACTCATACCAATTGCTAATGATTTAAGAGAAAGGCCATTTAATCTAAATAATGCACCCCACCCCTTCCCCTAAGCAAAAAGATGCCAAACTTCAGAATGATTGCTCTTGCACAAAACAATAACTAAGAAAAATAAGAACTCTGTTGTTTGATATTTTTCAAATATAGTGGTAGTAGAAAGCACCTATTTGGCTGGAAACTTGAGAAAACCATAGAAAAATAATTAAAAGGTATTAATGGCTAGAAATTTGTATCAAGTCATGTTATAACACCTAAAAGCCAGCAAAAATAAGTTCTGAAGAATTACCCACTGTTAAATAATGGTTGTAGTTCAAAGCACCCCTTCTACCCTAAAGTTTAATAATTTTGTGCAGAGAAAACTATTCACCTTCTGATCCCCAAATTTTAAGAAAGAGAAACACACACTAGTAGCAAGCCACTGTAATTTTTTACAGAATTTTTTAGAATTTTATAAAAGCAACTTGTAGTTCAAACCTACTCCAAAACATTAAAGAGAATAAAGAAAAAGGAAAGAGGAAATAAACCCCACCTCAATAAGTCTAACTTGAGTACTTATCATTTGTCCCTAAAGACTTAAAAAGAAGTCAGTGGAACCCCAAAAGTAAACCTACCATTTACCTTAGCTAAATTTGAACTAGTTTACCAAGTATACCACCTAAGGGTCTTGCATAAGTAAAGTTAACCTTGTTTAACTCAAGAAAGATCATACACCTTTTAAGTTGTGATTTCTAAAAGCACATATCATATCCTGCATATATCTTACACATTGCATTCATTAGATTGTAATCTTGCCGACGGAGAGTACGTGCTCATCCCCGAGCAAGGACCTGTCCAAGAGGAAGACCAGGAGCAGGCTTCAGAGGCTGCTGTTGAGGATCTCCCCGCAGCCCCAGCAGTTGAAGGCAAGCCCCGGTCTTATGCATAACCATGTTATTATATGCTACTTTACTACACTTAATGCTTGTAGGTTTGTAATGTGCACTTAAGTGTAGGAGTTGCTTGAAACCTCTAGTTGCATGAACTTAGGACTCCTTTTTGAGATGAATACTAGTATGCTAGGTCGAGTAGCTGCTTGCTAATCAGGATCTCGGTAGAAGTCGAGTGATTTTTCTAGCACTCGCGCGAGGTCAGGAATTGATTGTATTCATCTTGATAATGGGATATATGTTGGTCTATGGACTTGGATCCAGGGAGGATGCCTTGTCCATGAGACGGGAAAATGAATTAAGGATTAATGTGTGGATACCTGAGTCAAGCTTTTGAACGTACTAAACACATGCCGGGAAAAATGGTAACTGGTAAACCTAGTACCTGAGTGAAGCCGGGCGCGGACTTTATCCCTCATGCGACCTGAGACTGGTTCTCCCATGCTAGCTATGGTGGGTACAAGTGCGGTCACTGCACGGCGGCAGCCGGGGTCAGTGGAGCATTGTATGCCAAGGCGGTGAGGCCTGGACGCGAACGGGGAATCGACGGGGACGGTTGTCATGTGTAGGGTCGGAATACCCGGACATGCCGTGTGTTTAGGTTTACCTTGCAAGGTTAAAACTCGATTCGAATCGTCTGCTTCTCGCAGCTAATGAGACTGCTTGATTCCTTGTACTGCATCGAGTAAGAAGTGAAATGTGGTTACATGAGATAACTTGTTGTTTGAATTAAATGATTGTTACCATGTATGCTTAGAAGGAGCAAATCTAGCTAAGTTAAGGATGATAAAATTTGGAAAAGCTAAAAATTGATTTTAGTAACAGCTAGTGCTTTTGGCAAACCAAACCCCTCAGCCAAACAGCTGCATAGTCTAGAGGTAGAGGAGTAGATTCCTCACACCGGGTAAGTCTAGCTAAGTATTAGTATACTCAGCCTTGCTTGTGGCACTCTTTTTGCAGGTACCATGCAGGATTTGGTTGATGGTGTGACTTGGCCTACCACCCTGCCACCGGGTTGGACGGTCGAGTGGGATGTTGCTCCGGCAGGAGAGGAGCATGAGGAGTAGTGGGCTAGGCCTTGCCCATTTCCTCATTACCGACGACATCGATTATCCGCTGCACTTTACTTAATGAACTTTATTTTGCTACTCCAAAACTCTGATTTATGTAATAATTCAGTACTTAATTTGAGGATTCCTGTTTTATTGTAATTCTTCTGTGACTCACCTTCGAGTGAGATTGTGGAATTTGATCCTGGTTAAGTGGCTCTATCAGACTAGATCTGAAGGACCGACGGGTTATTCCGATTTAAGTGTGTCACGGCCCTGGAGGCATGACTTAGGCACTTAAGCTGGAATAATTCGGGTGGTTCTGCCACAGCTGGTATCGGAGCAAATTCCACCGCAGAGAAGAACAATAAACCATGAATACCAATTTTCAAAATCTAAAACTTGCCTAGAAATTGCTATAGATCGTCAGGACTAGACCGCTAGACCTAGGACGAAAGGCCTTAGGCATAGAGGGAAATAGGTGGCTAATTAATTAGGCCCCGTGGGCCAATACTTATATTAAGGATGCCCTAAAAAGGCACCCTATTTTCTTTTTGAGAGGCAACGTTTCTTCCAGCATGCATGCATTATAAAACATAAAGAGGAATTAAAATGTGAAGCTAACCCCTTTTCTTAAAACCATTCGGCTCTCTTTTTCTTTTCCTTCCACCATAATCTTTATCTTTGATTCCCTTCCGCAGATGAATTCACCCACCCCCGCTAGTGGAGGAGACTCTCGTTTCAGTTCTGACTTCCTTTCCCGCGATGGCTTTCCCTCCATCTTGTGGGAAGTGTTTAACTCCGCCGGTTACCCTACGCCCCCTTTGTACACGGTGCAGTTGTATGAGGAGCATCGGGTACCTCGTTGTCGGGTCTGGCTGACTTTGGAGGCTCATCCCCTTCAGCCGGGTTGGCGTTCTCTTGACTCTGAGACGATCGGACTCAGGACGGACGACACCGTTGAGGCAGCAGCCATGAAGGCTCTGACAACTTTCTGTGGCTACCATCCCCTGGAGATGGTGATGCACCCTTTGGGGCTCTTCCCTGCTGAGAGGAAGGATGATCCCATGTGGTGTAACCGCGTGAGCCATGTGAAGGATGTGTGGGCCATGTATCCTGACTTGGTTGGGAGGGTCACTGTTCAGTGCATGAGTGCGCTGTACCGCCTTCAGGCCCTTCAGAGCGATGCTATGGCACTTCTTGCTAACACCGCTCGGACTGCCAAGCTCACTCTCGAGAGTCGGGAAGACTTTGTGGTCGACCTATCCACAGAGTTGGTGGAGAAGGATCTGCAGGTGGAGAGGCTGAACCAGCGTATCGCTACCCTGGAGCAGCAAGTGGAGATCCGAGACAACACTATTGATGTCTTGGAGAACCAGCTTCACGATGTGCAGAGGGAACTCGAGGAAGCAAATGACCACTTGGACATGCACCACCTGGAGATGGAGGCCAATGAAGCAGGAAGCGAGGGAGAAGAGGCTCCCGAGGAGCTAGGACCAGCCCCTAGTGCCAATGGGACTACCTCCGCGATGCCCCCTTCACCCGTATCCAGTGTCGCTTCCACCGCTCAGGGTTAAGCAGTCACTTCGACATTTTAGGAGGATAGAAACCTATGCGGGCTTAGCAGCATCATATTTTGGACTAGGCTTGTGGGTACTTTCCCCTGATTAATGTAACCCTGTAAACTTTTGGAATCTGTGGGATCCTTGTCACCATGTTATCTTCATTTCGAACCTGATATTATGATTATGGCATTCTATTTCTTCTATATGAAATGATATCTTGCCGTTCGAAATTGTGAGTTGGGATAACAATGGCGACAATCTCTGTTTTCAGATGGCAGCTAGGCAGCGTCGCGGGCAGAACGAGCAAGTTCCCCCGCCACCTCCCCCAGCTCCCACAGTGCAGGAGCTGATGGCCCAGCAGAATGAGATTCTGCGACAGCTCTTGCAGCGCCAGCCCCACCCCCAGCAGCATGGTGGAGGCCAGCCTCAGCGACCTCCGGCTATGGCAACATACCAGGAGTTTCTGAGCACGCAGCCGCCTTTGTTCGCCAAGGCAGAGGATCCGTTGGACGCCGACGTATGGCTTCGCGTCGTCGAGTCCAAGTTTCCCCTCCTCACGGGAGACTGCCCTGATGCTACCAAGACCCGCTTCGCCGCGCAGCAGCTTCGCGGATCTGCTCGAACTTGGTGGGATCACTTCCGTGCTATGCTCCCTGATGATCGTGAGGTATCTTGGGAGGAATTCAAGACTGCCTTCAGAGGACACCACATTCCAGCTGGCATTCTTGATCGGAAGTTGAATGAATTTCTGGCCCTCAATCAAGGAACCCGCACGGTACTGCAGTATGCGCAAGCCTTCAATGACTTATGCCAGTATGCAGGGTATCATGCTGATTCTGATGAGAAAAAGAGGGATCGCTTCCGCAGGGGTCTCAATACCAAGCTGCGGGAACGACTCAACACTGTCCGGGCTGATAGCTTCAATGAGTTGGTCAACATGGCCATCTCTCAGGAGGATTGCATTGTTGCTCACCGGGCAGAGAAGAAGAGAAAGGCACCAATGGCAGCACCATCCGCTCAAGCTCAGAGGTTCCGGATTGTTTCTCACAATCAGAGCAGGGGTTTTCAGCAGCAGGCAGGCAGATGGGTGATCAGGCCACCTCAGCAGCAGCAGCAGCAGCCGACACCCAACCGCTACCCAGCTCCCGCCCCAAGGAACAATCAGCCTCCGCAGCAGCAGCAGTTCCGCCAGGGCAATGGGAACAAGTGTTTCACTTGTGGCAATGTGGGCCACTATGCCAAGAATTGCCCCAGGAACCAGCAGAGGCAGATGCCAGCACCAAATCAAGACAAGGGAAGAAAGCAGAAGGTGCAAGTCAGGCAAGGGAAGCTCAACTTCACTGCTTTAGAGGAAGTGCCAGAAGGAGCTCCTATCATGACTGGTATCTTTTCAGTTTATAATCAACCTGCTTTAATTCTGTTTGATTCTGGTGCATCTCATAGTTTCATTAGCCAAAGGTTCAGTGCTAAATGCAAACTGCCATTCTCTCATTCAAAAGGGTCATTCATGATAGTCACACCTGGGGGTAGAATTGCAACTAATCAATTAAACCAAAGTGTGCCTATTCAACTAGGAAGCCACATGATCAAAACCACTCTTCTTGTGTTGGGATTGGAGAATGTGGACATTATTCTAGGGGCAAATTGGATGACCTTGCACCAAGTTGTGCTTGATATAGCCAACCATACCGTGGAAGTTAATTCTCCTTTCTGCGGGAATTTCACCTTGATTTTGCCTAGTCAGGGTTCTTCTCAGTCATGTGCCTTCTCTATGACGGAGATACCCCTGAAGAAGATCCCAGTGGTCTGTGAGTATGCAGATGTCTTTCCTGATGAATTGCCAGGAATGCCACCGGACCGGGATATTGAATTCGCCATCGAGTTGCAACCGGGAGCGGCCCCAATTTCCAAGAGGCCCTACCGAATGCCACCCGCTGAGTTGGCAGAATTAAAGAAGCAATTGCAAGAGTTGCTGGATAAGGGTTTCATTCGCCCAAGCACTTCGCCTTGGGGATGTCCAGCACTATTTGTGAAGAAGAAGGATGAAAGCTTGAGGCTGTGTATAGATTACCGCCCTCTTAATGCGGTAACTATCAAGAACAAGTATCCTTTGCCTCGTATTGATGTTCTCTTTGACCAGTTGGTCGGGGCCAAGGTATTCTCCAAGATAGACCTTCGCTCTGGCTACCATCAGATCAAAATACGAGCGAGTGATATTCCGAAGACGGCATTCTCAACCAGATATGGGCTATATGAATTCTTGGTGATGTCATTCGGGCTGACAAATGCACCAGCATATTTCATGTATCTGATGAATTCTGTTTTTATGCCAGAATTGGATAAGTTCGTGGTGGTTTTCATCGATGATATTCTGGTGTACTCAAAGAACGAAGAAGAACATGCCGGGCATTTGCATGTAGTACTTCAACGTCTGCGAGAGCACCACCTTTATGCCAAGTTATCCAAGTGTGATTTTTGGCTGAAGGAAATCAAATTCTTAGGTCACACTATCTCTCAGGCTGGAATAGCTGTTGATCCTGATAAAGTGCAAGAGGTGATGAACTGGAAGCCACCAACGACTGTTCGTCAGATTCGGAGTTTTCTGGGATTAGCTGGTTATTACCGAAGATTTATTCCGGATTTCTCTCGGATTGCGAAGCCTATTACTGAGTTGCTGAAGAAAGAAGTAAAATTTGTGTGGAGTCAGAAGTGCGAAGATGCTTTCCATGCATTAAGGCAACATCTGACCACAGCACCAGTATTGGCGCAACCCGACAGCAGCAAACCCTTTGATGTATATTGTGATGCCTCGGGCACCGGGCTAGGTTGTGTCTTGATGCAAGACAACCGAGTCATTGCTTATGCTTCAAGAGCACTCAGGCCTCATGAGCAAAATTATCCCACTCATGACCTTGAGTTAGCAGCAGTGGTTCATGCATTGAAGATGTGGAGGCACTATCTAATGGGAACCCACTGCAACATCTTCACTGATCATAAGAGCCTTAAGTACATTTTTACTCAGGCTGATCTTAACATGAGGCAGAGAAGATGGCTAGAGCTGATCAAGGATTATGACCTGGAGGTACATTATCACCCAGGGAAGGCTAATGTGGTAGCTGATGCCTTGAGCCGGAAGTTGCAGTGCAACTGTGTTCTGATGGATTCTCGCATTAACACCTTGTGTGATGAGTTGAGCAAAATGCAAATTGAAGTGATTTCTTCTGGTTCTTTGTCTCACATTTCTGTTGAGCCAGCCTTGCAAGACCAGATTATCATGGCCCAGCTCAGTGACAAGGGAGTGCAGATTATCAAGAAGAATCTCCATCAGAAGGTTGAGAAGTATAATTGTTTCCACCAGGATGAGAAGGGTGTGTTATGGTTCAAAAGTAGATTGGTAATTCCTAAAGACCAGGATCTCAGGAGGAAAATTTTGGATGAAGCTCATCTCTCCAAATTCTCTATGCATCCGGGAAGCACCAAGATGTACCATGATTTGAAGCCTTTGTACTGGTGGACCAGAATGAAGAGGGAGATAGCCCAGTATGTATCAGAATGTGACACCTGTCAGAGGGTAAAGGCAAGCCACTTGAAGTCGGCTGGAGCTTTGCAACCACTACCCGTACCTTCGTGGAAGTGGGACGACATCAGCATGGATTTCATTGTGGGTCTGCCCAACACCTCTCGTCATCATGATTCAATTTGGGTTATTGTGGACCGATTGACGAAAGTGGCACATTTTCTTCCTGTGCACACCACTGATAAGGCTCAGAAATATGCAGAATTGTATATCGACCGGATCGTGTGTTTGCACGGATTACCTCGGACCATTGTTTCTGACCGAGGAGCCCAATTTGTTGCCAGATTTTGGGAACAATTGCAAAAGTCTTTGGGAACCAAGCTAATCAGGAGTTCAGCTTACCACCCACAGACTGATGGTCAGACAGAAAGGGTAAACCAAATTCTGGAAGATATGCTGAGAGCTTGTGCGATCGATTGTGGCAAGAACTGGGATAAGCACCTCTCCTTGGCAGAGTTTGCTTATAACAATAGTTATCAATCCAGCCTAAAGATGGCACCTTTTGAAGCTCTCTATGGAAGAAGGTGCAGGACACCACTCAATTGGTCTCAGTCTGGTGAAAGAGAAGTTTTTGGACCTGATTTGGTGACTGAAGCTGAAAGGAAGGTCAAGCTAATCAGGAAGAATCTAGAAGCTGCTCAGGCCAGGCAAAAGAGCTATCATGATAAAAGAAGGAAACCTCTCCAGTTCGTGGTGGGAAGTTTTGTATACCTCAAGGTATCACCCACCAAGGGAATGCAGAGATTTGGGATCAAAAGGCAAGCTAGCCCCTCGCTACATTGGACCTTATGAGATCATAGAAGCATGTGGACCCGTGGCATACAAGCTGAAGTTACCTTCAAAGATGTCTGCCATTCACAATGTTTTTCATGTATCTCAACTGAAGAAGTGTGTTCGATTGCCGACTGAAATCTTAGCAGAGCCAGAATTGCAGATAGAGCCAGATCTCTCGTACCAAGAGTACCCCTCCAAGATTCTGGATTGCAAAGAAAGATCAACTCGGGCTAAATCGATCAAGATGTTCAAGGTCCAGTGGAGTAATCACTCAGAGGAGGAAGCTACTTGGGAAACCGAGGAATTCCTGAGATCCAACTTTCCCGATTGCCTATCTAAGGAAGCTGGTACGTAATCACCCCCAAACCCCTCCTCCTGCCTTTCGAATCTAATTCCCA
Organism: Zea luxurians; assembly: GCA_029449295.1. NCBI lineage: Eukaryota > Viridiplantae > Streptophyta > Magnoliopsida > Poales > Poaceae > Zea > Zea luxurians. The sequence continues at coordinate 125,199 of JAOPSE010001051.1, forward strand.
AAAATATGATCTTAATTCAGAATGAAGTAACTATAAAGAAAAACTTAAAAGGACTTCCTTCTGAAGTTGCAAAGAGAATGAAATTCGAAGAGCAGTTTATCCTAATAATAGCAATTATCACCCTTTTTCCTATAAGTCTCACCCTTCGCTTTACCCCGAAAGGACTCTGGCCCGAATCTCGGGACGAGATTCCTTTAAGGGGGGAAGGCTGTGACACCCCAGTGTCACTCAGGGTTTTTCTTTCAAAAGCCAAACCAAGAGCCATTATTTTATGTGAACCAAAGTAAGCATGAGCATCAAAATAACTTAAGTAATAATGAAGTCACCAAGTATATACTTAAAAGTGTCATGATCAAAGTAATTGAGTCCTTTAAAAGATCAGATTATGCAACCCTAGTTTAAAAATCCCAAATGAGCCCCATGAGCAAAATTCAAAAAATAAGAAAAAGGGAGGGAAAAGTTTAAAATTTTGAGTTGAGCCAATTATAAAAATTGAAGTATATTTATTGGGCAACAAGAAAGATTGAGAAAGCTTAGCCAAAATAACTCAAATAAAACCCCAAATCAAGCTTTCCATGTGTGGACTTAATGAGAATTCTGAAATTCAGATTTCTGAAATTCAGACCTTGATCCAAAGATCAGGGATGTTCACCTTGATCCCTAACTCGAATCCTAATGGCCCCATTGACAAAAATGTGTCTAACTAACCCCTCTGTCGTGTGCCAGAAGATGGCATTGGGACGCGAGCCCTAGACACGACTAAACCTTGGATTTGCCTCGGATTTGCGCAGGGAGACAGACCAGATTTCCTGGCTCCATATCTCTGCAACCAGTAGGCAAAATCCTATGACCTCCACACAAGAATGGTAGCTTGTAGGGAGGGGAAGAGGTTTTCTGCATTGACCAAGGCGAGAGCAGGCTCGGATGAGCGACTACACGCGCCAGAACTTGGGCAGAACGCGCGCTCCCACGTGTTCGACCCTGGCCGGCGCGCCAGAGCTCGCCCAACCCGCGCGCGCGCGCTCCCCGGCGACCAGTCGCGTCCGCCGCGCACCCTCGCCCTCGGCCGTGCCCGCCCGCGCCTATAAAGCCTCCCCAGGCGCGCCTCACTTCACCCCGCACTCACCCTCTTCGGCCAGCCGCTTTCCTTAGCTCCGGCGAGCTTAATTTCCGCCCGCCATTGCCGCCCGAGCTTCGGCCACCGTGGCCAACCCACCCCAGCCGTCCTCAAGCCAAGCCAGTGCTTCGGCCAGCTCCACCAGTAGCCAGTGAAGCTCGCCAAGCCCTCGGACCCAGCCGGACTTCACCGGAGGCCCGAGATCGACTTCGCCGGACTGCGGTCTTCCGCCGTCGCGCGTGGACCGAGCTATCCGGTGAGTCTCCGCCCAATTCCTCTCGCTCATGTCTTCTCTGGCATCCCGTGGACCTCCCTGACCCATTTGATTGGACTACCTCGCCGTGGCCAGGCCGGTCTCCTCGCCGCCGACGAGTTTTCCCGCCTGCGCGCGTGGACCGACCGACTCCGGCCATCTCCGACGGCGTTCCGCACACCGTTGTGATCCCCAGGACCTCCCCTTCATCCTCGACCACTTCACCGGAACAGTCTCGCCGCCGGTAAGCCCCTTCGCCCTTTTCCCCGCCGCGGCTACTGTTTAAGTTAAACTAAGGACCTCGGGTTAGGAGGTGAAGAACCCGAGGGGTTTTCTGTAATGTCAGAGACTCTGGTGAATAGTAGCCTGAGGACTGATTCGCGAGGAAAAACTTAGAAAACCGCCAGGGACCCCAGTGCAAAGTGGATTTTCATTTAAATCGATTCTGATATTCTTTTAAATAACCAGAGAACTTGTAAAATTCATAACTTGATGAATTCTTACTCAAAAAATGTCAAACCAATTTTGCTAGCCTCTGTATATTATAATCTATCATTTAAAAATAGTAAACCTTATGCTTTCTGTTCAAAATTTTAGAGTTTAAAATTAAAAACAGAAACCCCCTAAACCTTATTTAATCAAGGAAAATTAGTTTTTCTTCTGTACTAGACTTAAGAAAATTTGTGGGCATTCAGACCTCCTTTAGACACTGTTTAAAAATAGTAGGAACCCCAGCATTAGAATTTATGATGTAGTTTCTCATTTAAAGATGTTTTGTCCAAAACTTAGAGAAAATCAGAAAGATATTAGAAATTAATGAACAATGATTAATAATATTTTTCCTAGTTTACTTATGAAACAGAGAACTTAGGAAAAATACAGAGACCATTAATTTGGATCAATTTTAAATTAAAATGATTTGTTTAGCCTAAATAAGACTGAGAATCAATTATTAAAGAGGCAAAACTATAACCAAAATGCTCAACAAAAATCCAGTGAACTTATAACCACCAGAGCCCCACTGCAAAAATATAAAGCACCTCAGTCCAACTTTTTAAGTAAAGGAATTAAATACAAAGTGATAATAAGGCATTTTCCAACTAAGTCATGAACAACCTCAAATAATGTGATAATGGGCAACCAAAAATCAACTAAGTCCATAATGAGGAAGACTACCAGAGAAAAATGCAAACCCAAGAAAAAGAAGCAAACTCATACCAATTGCTAATGATTTAAGAGAAAGGCCATTTAATCTAAATAATGCACCCCACCCCTTCCCCTAAGCAAAAAGATGCCAAACTTCAGAATGATTGCTCTTGCACAAAACAATAACTAAGAAAAATAAGAACTCTGTTGTTTGATATTTTTCAAATATAGTGGTAGTAGAAAGCACCTATTTGGCTGGAAACTTGAGAAAACCATAGAAAAATAATTAAAAGGTATTAATGGCTAGAAATTTGTATCAAGTCATGTTATAACACCTAAAAGCCAGCAAAAATAAGTTCTGAAGAATTACCCACTGTTAAATAATGGTTGTAGTTCAAAGCACCCCTTCTACCCTAAAGTTTAATAATTTTGTGTAGAGAAAACTATTCACCTTCTGATCCCCAAATTTTAAGAAAGAGAAACACACACCAGTAGCAAGCCACTGTAATTTTTTACAGAATTTTTTAGAATTTTATAAAAGCAACTTGTAGTTCAAACCTACTCCAAAACATTAAAGAGAATAAAGAAAAAGGAAAGAGGAAATAAACCCCACCTCAATAAGTCTAACTTGAGTACTTATCATTTGTCCCTAAAGACTTAAAAAGAAGTCAGTGGAACCCCAAAAGTAAACCTACCATTTACCTTAGCTAAATTTGAACTAGTTTACCAAGTATAGCACCTAAGGGTCTTGCATAAGTAAAGTTAACCTTGTTTAACTCAAGAAAGATCATACACCTTTTAAGTTGTGATTTCTAAAAGCACATATCATATCCTGCATATATCTTACACATTGCATTCATTAGATTGTAATCTTGCCGACGGAGAGTACGTGCTCATCCCCGAGCAAGGACCTGTCCAAGAGGAAGACCAGGAGCAGGCTTCAGAGGCTGCTGTTGAGGATCTCCCCGCAGCCCCAGCAGTTGAAGGCAAGCCCCGGTCTTATGCATAACCATGTTATTATATGCTACTTTACTACACTTAATGCTTGTAGGTTTGTAATGTGCACTTAAGTGTAGGAGTTGCTTGAAACCTCTAGTTGCATGAACTTAGGACTCCTTTTTGAGATGAATACTAGTATGCTAGGTCGAGTAGCTGCTTGCTAATCAGGATCTCGGTAGAAGTCGAGTGATTTTTCTAGCACTCGCGCGAGGTCAGGAATTGATTGTATTCATCTTGATAATGGGATATATGTTGGTCTATGGACTTGGATCCAGGGAGGATGCCTTGTCCATGAGACGGGAAAATGAATTAAGGATTAATGTGTGGATACCTGAGTCAAGCTTTTGAACGTACTAAACACATGCCGGGAAAAATGGTAACCGGTAAACCTAGTACCTGAGTGAAGCCGGGCGCGGACTTTATCCCTCATGCGACCTGAGACTGGTTCTCCCATGCTAGCTATGGTGGGTACAAGTGCGGTCACTGCACGGCGGCAGCCGAGGTCAGTGGAGCATTGTATGCCAAGGCGGTGAGGCCTGGACGCGAACGGGGAATCGACGGGGACGGTTGTCATGTGTAGGGTCGGAATACCCGGACATGCCGTGTGTTTAGGTTTACCTTGCAAGGTTAAAACTCGATTCGAATCGTCTGCTTCTCGCAGCTAATGAGACTGCTTGATTCCTTGTACTGCATCGAGTAAGAAGTGAAATGTGGTTACATGAGATAACTTGTTGTTTGAATTAAATGATTGTTACCATGTATGCTTAGAAGGAGCAAATCTAGCTAAGTTAAGGATGATAAAATTTGGAAAAGCTAAAAATTGATTTTAGTAACAGCTAGTGCTTTTGGCAAACCAAACCCCTCAGCCAAACAGCTGCATAGTCTAGAGGTAGAGGAGTAGATTCCTCACACCGGGTAAGTCTAGCTGAGTATTAGTATACTCAGCCTTGCTTGTGGCACTCTTTTTGCAGGTACCATGCAGGATTTGGTTGATGGTGTGACTTGGCCTACCACCCTGCCACCGGGTTGGACGGTCGAGTGGGATGTTGCTCCGGCAGGAGAGGAGCATGAGGAGTAGTGGGCTAGGCCTTGCCCATTTCCTCATTACCGACGACATCGATTATCCGCTGCACTTTACTTAATGAACTTTATTTTGCTACTCCAAAACTCCGATTTATGTAATAATTCAGTACTTAATTTGAGGATTCCTGTTTTATTGTAATTCTTCTGTGACTCACCTTCGAGTGAGATTGTGGAATTTGATCCTGGTTAAGTGGCTCTATCAGACTAGATCTGAAGGACCGACGGGTTATTCCGATTTAAGTGTGTCACGGCCCTGGAGGCATGACTTAGGCACTTAAGCTAGAATAATTCGGGTGGTTCTGCCACAAATTCCAACTGATAAGCTACAGGTCCACAAATTTCCTTGATCCTATATGGTCCAATGTAACGAGGGGCTAACTTGCCCTTGATCCCGAATCTCTGGACACCCTTGGTTGGCGATATCTTAAGATAGACATGATCTCCCACCTCAAACTGTAGAGGCTTCCGCCTCTTGTCATGATAACTCTTTTGTCTGGCCTGAGCAGCTTCTAGGTTCTTTTTGATAATTCTAACCTTTGCCTCTGCTTCACGCACCAAATCTGGCCCAAAAATTTCCCTTTCTCCTGCTTGAGACCAATTTAGCGGGGTCCTACATCTTCTCCCATATAATGCCTCAAAAGGCGCCATCTTCAGACTAGACTGATAGCTGTTATTGTAAGAAAATTCTGCCAAGGAAAGACACTTGTCCCAGTCCTTTCCATAGCATAGTGCACATGCTCGCAACATGTCTTCCAAAATCTGATTTACCCTTTCTGTCTGACCATCTGTTTGGGGGTGGTATGCTGAGCTTCGTATGACCTGGGTTCCAAGTGATTCCTGTAGTTGCTCCTAAAATCGTGCCACAAAAGGTGCTCCTCGGTCGGAGACTATAGTCCTTGGTATCCCATGCAGACGAACTATCTGGTCGATGTAGATCTCCGCATACTTTTCCGCCCGGTGGGTGGTGTGCACTGGCAAGAAATGAGCAGTTTTGGTCAATCTGTCCACAATCACCCATATGGAATCATGGTGCCTGGAGGTATTGGGTAATCCCACTATGAAGTCCATGCAAACGTCCTCCCATTCCAAGATGGTATGGGAAGGGGTTGCAAAGGGCCTGCTGCCTTCAAGTGACTGGCTTTTACCCTCTGGCAAGTGTCACACTCGGAGATGTACTTGGCAATTTCCCTCTTCATTCTGGTCCACCAATACAAAGACCTGAGATCATGGTACATCTTGTTGCTACCAGGGTGCATGGAGAACTTGGAAAGGTGAGCTTCATCCAATATCTTCTTTCTGAGCTCAGGGTCCTTGGGAACAACCAATCGATCTTCGAACCATAAAATTCCCTTGCTGTCCTGACGGAAACACTTGTATTTCTCTGCCTTCTGCTTGATCATTTCTTTGATAACCTGAACACCCTTATCCCCAATCTGTGCCTGAACTATTTGCTCTTGCAATGTGGGTTCCACCGCGATATATCTCAATTCACCGGGAAGGACAACTTCCAGGTTCAGCCTACACAGCTCATCACACAGGGTGGTTACTCTTGCATCCATGTTCATACAATTGCACTGGGCCTTTCTGCTCAAAGCATCTGCCACAACATTGGCTTTGCCAGGATGGTAATGCACCTCCAAATCGTAGTCCTTGATCAATTCCAACCATCTTCTCTGCCTCATATTCAAGTCTGCTTGAGTGAAAATGTACTTGAGGCTCTTGTGGTCAGTGTAAACGTTGCAGTGAGCTCCCATCAAGTAGTGTCTCCATATCTTGAGGGCATGAACTACTGCTGCCAACTCCAGATCATGTGTCGGGTAGTTCTGCTCATGGGGTCTGAGGGCTCGGGAAGCATAAGCAATGACCCGGTTATCTTGCATCAAGACACAACCCAACCCTGTACCAGAAGCATCACAATAAACTTCAAATGGCTTGGTATTATCTGGCTGAGCTAGCACTGGAGCTGTTGTCAAATGTTGCCTCAAGGTATGAAAAGCATCTTCACACTTTTGGCTCCACGTGAACTTGGCTCCCTTCTTCAATAGCTCAGTCATTGGCTTGGCAATTCTGGAGAAATCCGGAATAAATCGTCGGTAATACCCTGCCAATCCCAGAAAACTCCGAATCTGTCTCACTGTAGTCGGAGGTTTCCAGTCCATCACTTCCTGTACCTTTTCAGGGTCAACTGATATCCCATCCTAAGAAATTGTGTGACCCAAGAATTTAATCTCCTTCAGCCAAAATTCACACTTAGACAACTTAGCATACAACTGATGGTCACGGAGTCTCTGAAGTACAGTATGCAGATGTTTAGTGTGCTCGGCTTCATTCTTGGAATAGACCAGAATGTCATCAATGAAACCACCACGAACTTGTCCAGCTCTGGCATGAATACTGAGTTCATCAAGTACATAAAATAAGCCGGGGCATTGGTTAGCCCAAAAGACATCACCAGAAACTCATACAACCCATATCTGGTCGAGAAGGCCGTCTTGGGAATATCACTGGTTCAAATCTTGATCTGATGGTAGCCCGAGCGAAGATCTATTTTGGAGAAAACCTTGGCTCCCACTAACTGATCAAACAAGACATCAATGCGGGGTAGCGGGTATTTGTTCTTTACAGTCACCGCATTGAGAGGACGGTAGTCAACACACATCCTCAAACTCTCGTCCTTTTTCTTCACAAATAAAGCTGGACATCCCCATGGTGAAGTACTTGGACGAATAAACCCCTTGTCCAACAATTCTTGCAATTGTTTCTTCAATTCTGCCAGTTCCGCGGGAGGCATCCTATAAGGTCTCTTGGAGATAGGAGCAGTCCCGGGTTGCAATTCAATTGCAAACTCGATGTCTCTGTCAGGTGGCATTCCTGGCAATTCATCCAGAAAAACATCGGGGTAGTCACAGAAGACGGGGATCTTTTCCACTGGGGATTCTGTCATAAGAAATGCACAAGAACGGGTGCAACCCTGATCGGGCAAAAATAATGTGGTTTCACCACAGGTTGGTGAGTGCACTTCAATGGCCCTAGCTGCAATGTCAATAACTGCCCGATGCCTTGTTAGCCAACCAGTTCCTAATATGATATCCACGCTGTCCAAACCCAAAATGAGGAGGGTGGTTTTAATTATTAGACTACCAAACTTTATGGGCACATGCCTGCTGATTTGATTAGTGGCAATCCTGCCTCCTGGTGTTGAAATTGTGATACCCCCATTGGTGTGGTGAAAAGGCAACTGGCACTTGACACTAAATTTGGCACTGACAAAACTATGCGAAGCACCAGAATCAAAAAGAACAATAGCAGGATAATTTAAAACTGTAAAGATACCAGTCATGACGGGTGCTCCCTCTGGAATATCAGCCATGGTAGTGAAGTTCAGCTTGCCCTGCCTCACTTGCACCTTCTGTCTCTTGCCTTGATTCTGATTGACATTCTGCCCCTGCCTCTGCTGGTTTCTGGGGCAAGTCTTGGCATAATGCCCAGTGCTGCCACAAGTGAAACACCTGTTATCATTGGCCTGGCGGTACTGCTGCTGCTGATTGTTCCTCTGAGCTGGAAACTGGGCGCGGTTGGGTGCCTGCTGCTGCTGCTGCTGCGGTGGCCTGATCACCCATCTCCCTTGCTGCTGCTGAGGTCCCTTGTTCTGCGTGTCAGACACAATCCTGAAGCGCTGTGGCTGAGATGAGGGTCCCGCCACAGGGGTCTTCCTCTTCTTCTTCGCCTGTCGAGCCAAGATGCAGTCCTCCTGGGAGATAGCCATGTTGACCAACTCATTGTAACTGTTGGCCCTGACGGTGTTGAGACGGTCACGGAGCTTAGTGCTGAGCCCCCTCCTGAACCTGTCTCGCTTCTTCTCATCCGTATCTGCATGGTATCCAGCATACTGGCACAAATCATTGAAGGCCTGGGCATACTGCAATACCGTCCTGCTGCCCTGAGTGAGTGCCAGAAACTCATTGAGCTTCCGGTCCATGATGCCAGCGGGGATATGGTGCCCTCTGAAAGCCGCCTTGAACTCCCTCCATTCCACTTCTCTACCTTCTGGCTGCATGGCAAGAAAATGGTCCCACCAAGTCCTTGCGGGTCCGCGAAGCTGCTGGGTGGCGAACCTGACCTTGGTGACCTCTGAGCAAATTCCATGGAGCAGTGGGAATTTGGATTCTACCACCCTCAACCACACATCTGCATCAAGCGGGTCCTCCGCCCTGGTAAACAATGGTGGCTGAGTGCTGAGGAACTCCTGGTAGGTAGCAGCGACGGGGTGACGCTGATGGTCTCCACCATAATGCTGAGGTGGTGGCTGACGCTGAGCTAGCTGTCTCAGGATCTCATTCTGCTGGGCCATGAGCTCCTGCAGAGTGGGAGGCGGTGGCGGTGGAGGAACGTGCTCATTCTGACCACGGCGCGCTCTCCCAGCCATCTGAAAAATCACATAGTTGCTTAATAACACATCTTCTCAGTTTAGGGTTTAAACATGGTAGGGGAGTTAAAGCAATTTGGTAGATTCCTCATAAAACAAAACAAAAACATAAACCTTCCGTCCAAATTTAAACTGCCATTAAACATCCCCAAACCTCCAAAAGAGTTTAACATGGTTACATCAATGATCCAAAAGACTCAACTCTACCTAGCCTAGTACCCTAAGGTGCAAAAGCTAAGCTAGTGGCGAGGAGTCCAACTATCATCAGCCTCTAGGATTAGCCTGGCATCTAGTGAGCGAACGAGGCAACGCTGGACTCGGGGGAAGGTGGTCTCCCTGAGCCAGCGGTGTCTACACTAGAAGCAGACTCGTCTCCTCCCTCGATGTCAACGTCCTCGTCAGCTTCCTCACCATGGATCTCTTGGTGATGCATGTCCAGGTGCTCATTTGCTTCTGCCAGCTGCTGCTGAGTGTTGAGGAGCTGATCCTCGAGAACCTCGATGGTGTTCTCCCGGGTGCCCACTAGCTCCTCCAACTCATGAATCTCATCAGACAGCTGCTCCACTTGCAAATCTTTTTCCACGAGCTCCTGGGACAAGTCCACCACGAGCTCCTCCCTGTTGTCCAGGGTGATCTTGGTTGCCTCCAGTAGTGCCATCAAATGAGACATGGCCTCCCCACGCATCACTTGCAGCCGATACAGAGCGTTCATGCATCGTACCGACAAGTGAGCGGTGTGGCCTGGGTAGAGAGCCCAGATGTCCTTGGCATGCTCCACCCGGTCCCTCCACATCGGGTCGTCCTCCTTTTCCGCGGGGAACAACCCAATGGGGTGGGTAGCCAGCTCCAAGGGATGGAATCCGCAGAAGGTAGTCAGTCCATGCAGAGCGATTGCCTCGATTGTGTCCTCCGCTCGGTACCCGAAAGACTCAGAGTCCAAGGAGCGCCAGCCTGGCTGCAGGGGATGAGGCTCCAAGGTCATCCTCACCCTACAGCGAGGCACCCGGTGCTTCTCGAACTGCTGCACCGCGTACTGAGGGGGTGTCAAATATCCTGCCCCCTGAAGTACCTCCCACAAGATGCGGGGAAATCCCTCTCGTGCAAGTCCGTCAGTGTGGGTCAGTGCATTTCCGTCATCGGAGGATCCGTGGGAAGCCATCTGTGCACGGTTAAACGTAAGTAAAAGAAAAAGAATTACAAAAAGAACAAGGAAAATAAAACTCAGCCTGTCTCTAGTTAAAAGAAAAAGGCATTGGGGACCTAGTTGGCTGTTATCTTGTTTTTAAGTCCTTTTACTTAGTTATCCATTTGCTTAATTAAGAATGCATGCATGCGCGTCCGGAACGACCTCTCCAGAAGATAAAAAGGAATAGGGAAGAACTCCCATCCTTTAAAAAGTGGCCTGTAGGGCCTAGTCACTTAGCCACCTAGCTACCCTTCTATTATCCTAAGGCTTCACGTCCTAGGTCTATCCTGCTCGTCCTACGATCTATCCAACATTGTTTCTATCAAATTTTACTTTAGAAAAGGGATGGCATTTATGGTTTATTGATTCCTCTGTGGTGGTACAAGCTCCGATACCAGCTGTGGCGGAACTGCCCGAATTATTCCAACTTAAGTGCCTAAGCCCTGCCTTAGAGGCTAGACCACACTTAAATGGGAATAACCCGTCAATCCCTCGGATCTAGTCCGACACGGCCACTGACAGGATCAAGTACCACAGTCTCACTCGATGGTGAGTCACAGAGCAAATACAATAAAGCATAAAACCATGCATAGAAGAGTGTTAAATTATTACATCACCATTGTCACCATTGGAGTTTTCGCAAAAGTAACCATCATTGTTTTGAAGTGCAGCGGAAATAAACTAACGATAAATAAATGGAGAGATGGGGAAGCCTGTCCCATCACTCCTCATGCTCCTCCTCAGCCGAGGCAGGGTCCCACTCGACAGTCCAACCCGGTGGCAGGGTGGATGGCCAAGTCACTCCAGCAACCATGTCCTCCAGAGAACCTGTAAAATTATGCCACAAGCAAGGCTGAGTATACTAATACTCAGCTAGACTTACCCGGTGTGAGGAGTCTATACTCCTCTACCTCTAGACATGCAGCTGTTTGGCTGTGGGGTTCGGTTGCCAAAAGCACTAGCTGAGTTTCTAAATCAAGATTTTAACTTTGTCAAAATTAAGTGTGACTCTCTTAAGGCTAAAAGTGTACTATCTATTCATACATAGTAGCAAGCATTTTTAGCAATCAACAGCTTGTATCATCTCAACACAGTTCCACTTGTTACTCAATGTAGCAGCATGGATCAAGCAGTCTCATTAGCTGCGAGAAGCAGACGATTCGAATCGAGTTTTTATCCTTGCAAGGTAAACCTAAACACACGACATGTAGGGGCACTCCGTCCCCACACACATCAACCGTCCCCATCGATTCCCTGGCAGCAGAACAGGGCTCACCGCCTTGGCGTACAATGCCTCACTGACCCCGACTGGCCGTCGTGCAGTGACCGCACTTGTACCCACCATAACCGGAATGGGAGACTACGTCTCAGGTCGCGTGAGGGGTAAAGTCCACTGGCAGGTTCAATCCGGTACTAGGTTTACCGATTTACCATATTTCTCGGTATGTGCTTAGTACATTCAAACGCTTGACTCACGGTACCACACCTTAATCCTTAATCAACTTTTTATCCCGTGAACAACCAATCCCCATGGATTGTTGCCCACAAACCAACATCAATATGATAGGAAAGTGGATACAACCAATTCCTGACCTCGCGCGAGTGCTAGAAAAATCACTCGACTTCTACCGAGATCCTAATTAATAAAGCAGCTACTCGACCTAGCATACTAGTATTCATCTCAATAGGATTCCTGAGATCATGCAACTAGGGTTCAAAACAACTCCTACACTTAAGTGCACAAACAATCCTACAAACATTAAGTGTAGTAAAATAGCATAAGTAACAGGTTATGCATAAAACCGGGGCTTGCCTTCCAAAGCAGTGGCAGGCAGGTCCTCTGGTGCAGGCTCGGGTGCTGGGTCTGGGGCAACCTCCTGGGCAGCTCCTTGCTCCGGCACGAGGATGTACTCTCCGTCAGCAAGATTACAGTCTATCGAAATGCAATGAACATGTATGTCATGATTATGCAAGATTTAAGAACATTAAGCTACAGAAATTAAGTCAAGAATTAACTTAGGGTTCCTTGGCTACGTGGGTCTTCTAGTGGTATATATAGACTTATTACCTTTTAGGTTTAGGTTTTCTTTTAGGATAACATATTGGATTTGTATTGCCTTTATAGATTTCAGTGGACAATTTACGAAGGTCTTAGGAGGACATCAATTTCCAACACCCATTTTCCTTTCTTCAATTTCCATCCAGGGTTTCGAGTACAGGTTTGAACTATGACAGTATTTTAAAAATTTCCAAAAATTCTGTAAAAATTACAGTGGGTTGTCACTGGCTATTCTAGCTTGTTTTAAGAATTTGAGGCTTAAAGTACAAAAGCTAGTCTGTAAACAAAAATAACAATAGTTAGGCAAAATGGGCCACTTTACACTACAAGTCTTTTATTAAAGTGGGTCCTGACCTAAGGGTTATTTTTGTTGGCCTCTAGTAGTGATGAAAATCTCCTGTACCAAAAAGGACAGAGAGCAACATGATGGTTAATTAATGATGGATTTTTAAAGTTTGGTGCAAAAAGGGTGCTTAAAACTAACTTGTCATTTGAAAAATATCAAACAACAGATTTCAGATTTTTCCTAAGTTCTTATTATCAAAACATTAGTTATCCTAAGGTTTGGGGAGGTTTCACCTTAGGGTTATTTTTGTAGGGTTTTTCTAAGTTATCCTTGTTTTATTAATTTAAAAGGTAGCTTTCTTATTTTACACTACAACAGGGTATGATATATTTTTTTCCAGTGAACTACATTGGCTAAGTATCTCAACAAAAATAAGGGTGCCCTCTGGTTCATTATTTCTGTCACCTTTTCTATTTTTCTTAATCTTAAACATATTATGGAATAAGGGGTAAAAACTATCTTAATGTAGTGGACAGAGGGGTTTAACATTTTTAACTAGGTCAGTAGGTAGATAATAACTTCTCTAAATTTTTCTAACCTTAGTTAAATAGTACAACCATTTTTCTTGCTATTATTAAGCTTTTGGTCCAAACTGTAATTAAATCAGGACCTTACATTTTTCTATAGTACCTATGGGGTTTTATATTTTTCTTAGGTAGGTTACCTTATTTAGAGTCTGGCAAAATTTGTTTGACCCAATTTGGATAAATCAAACAGAAGTTATGAGTTTTCAAAGTTTCTGTTTGAACTTAAATCAGGTTTTAATAAGATTTTCCTGAAAAAGCAGTTTGCGCCGAGGTCCCTAGGTTTAAACCGAATCAAACCTCGCAGATCTACCCTCGGGCCACTATTCACTCGGGTCACTGACATTTCACTTAACCCCCTGACTTTCTCTCCCTCTCACCCGCAGTCCTTCCCCCAACTGAAATAGTAGCCGCGGGAAAGAAAAGGGTGGCGCGGCTTACCGGCGGCGAGGGAGGTCCGGCGAGGTGGTCAGTGATGTTCAGGAGGTCGCGACGGTCACGTCGATGTGCGGGTCGGCGTCAGAGGTGGTCGGAGTTCCCCTGGCCACGAACACAGGCGGCGGGGATCGTCGGCGACGCCTGCTCCGGCCAAACCACGGCGGTAGAGTTCAATTAGTGTGTACGAGGAGCTTCACGGGATGACACAGAGGCCATGCGCGCAACGAATCGGAAAATGGTGAAGGGGGTTTACCCGGTCCACGTGCGCCGGCGAGTTCTTGAACTCCGGTGAGCACGATTTGGCTTCTCCGGTGACGCGGGCCCTCGGGTTAAGCTTGAGCAAGGCCCACGGCCTCACCAGGAAGCTATCTGGGGCTTGGATCGAACGGAGGAGGACGGGAGAGGGGTCGGCCACGGGGGTGGCTTTCGGGCGGCAGTGGCGGGTCGCGGGGAGGTCGCCGGAGGCAATGGCTGGCTCGGGCAAGTCAGGCGAGGTACGAAGGAGGCAATGGGGAAGGCAACCGAGCACTGGGGTGGGTTTTATAGGCACGGACGCGGCCGGGGCGCCGGCTCGACCGTTTGGCGCGACGCGGGCACGCGGGGCGCGCGCGGGCGTGCTCTGGCGAGCTCAGAGCGCGTCGAACACGTGGCGTGTTGCTTCTGCCCGTGTTCTTCGCTCTGCTGAGCGGCCAGGCGTACGAATCTTGCCCTACCGCCTGTGGGAGATCTCTTCCCTGCACCTAGAGCTACCTAGTTCATGTGAGTTCCAAGAGTAGATGTGGTCTGGTTGAGGAGATATGGTAGCGCCAAGTCTTGTATGTCTGCACTATTCAAACCGAGACAAAACCAGTGCCAACTCGTGTCAAATGGTTTTGGCTTGGGTTCAAACTTTTCCAGGGCATTCTAGGGTTCATTTGGCGCCACTTTGTCAATTGGGTCGACAAGTTTTGAAAAGGGGATCAAGGTGAACATGTGGGATCCTTGCTCAAGGGTTGGTTTTTGACTTAGGCAAAATCTGAATCCCTCCCTTGTGTTCAACCTTTGGTGATCTTTTTAGGACCTTTCTGAAAACTTTTTGGGGGTACTGCCTTACTATTAATTGTAGGTTATTAAGTATATTACAACTTTTATATTTGGCCCAAACCATGATCATGATGTTTACATGATCTTTTGATCATGGCTTCAATTAGGGTTATTATTGCCTATGGGGGTTTTGCTCTAGGGTTTTGGGAGATCCCCACTTAGATGTGCATTACAAGCTAGGGCATGATATCCAAGATAGTTTGCACTTGATTAGGACCTTGAATTCCAAGATTGAAGTACTTTGCTCACAAATCTTTATGTAATTATGGGTTAAAAAGGGGTAACCCTGGGGTGGACACCCTGAGTAACACCTAGGGTGTTACAACACAACCCCCATTTTTGTCGAAAATAGCCATGAACGACCATTTTCAATAATACCGAAGGGTAACACCTACGGATTTTTGACCAAAAAATGGTCTCCACCAGAAATCTAAGAATGTGATGTATGGCAAGGAAACATATGTGGGATGAGGTGTACGAGCCTTTGGTCTATGATCAATGGCCATAGAACCCTTATTTTTGTCGAAAATAGCCATGAACGACCATTTTCAATAATACCGAAGGCTAACACGTATGGATTATTGACCAAGAAATGGTCTCCACCAGAAATCCAAGAATGTGATCTATGGAAAGGAAACATATGTGGGGTGAGGTGTACTAGCCTCTAGTCGATGACAAATGGCCACACAACCCCCATTTTTGTCGAAAATAGCCATGAACGACCATTTTTAATAATACCGAAAGCTAACACCTACGAATTTTTGACCAATCAATGGTCTCCACCGAAAATCCAAGAATGTGATCTATGGCAAGGAAACATATGTGGGGTGAGGTGTATGAGCCTCTTGTCTATGATCAATGGCCACACAACCCCCATTTTTGTCAAAAATAGCCATGAACGACCATTTTCAATAATACCGATGGCTAACACGTACAGATTTTTGACCAAGAAATGGTCTCCACCAAAAATCCAAGAATGTGATCTATGGCAAGGAAACATATGTGGGGTGAGGTGTACGAGCCATTGGTCGATGATAGATGGCCACACAACCCCCATTTTTGTCGAAAATAACCATGAACGACCATTTTCAAGAATACTGAAGGCTAAGACCTACGGATTTTTGACCAAGAAATGGTCTCCACCAGAAGTCCAAGAATGTGATCTATGGCAAGGAAACATATGTGTAGTGAGGTGTATGAGCCTCTGGTCGAAGATCAATGGCTACACAACCCCCATTTTTGTCGAAAATCGCAATGAACGACCATTTTCAATAATACCGATGGCTAACGCGTACGGATTTTTGACCAAGAAATGGTCTCCACAAAAAATCCAAGAATGTGATCTATGGCAAGGAAACATATGTGGGGTGAGGTGTATGAGCCTTTGGTCGATGATAAATGTCCACACAACACCCATTTTTGTCGAAAACACCTATGAATTTTTGAAAAAGAAATGGTCTCCACTATAAATCCAAGAATGTGATCTATGGCAAGGAAACATATGTGGGTGAGGTGCACGAGCCTCTGGTCTATGATCAATGGCCACACAACCCCCATTTTTGTCGAAAATAGCCATGAACGAACATTTTCAATAATACCGATGGCTAACAAGTAAAAATTTTTGACCAAGAAATGGTCTCCCCTAAAAAATCCAAGAATGTGATGTATATCAAGGAAACATATGTGGGGTGAGGTGTACGAGCCTTTGGTTGATGATCAATGGCCACGCAACCCCCATTTTAGTCGAAAATAGCCATGAACGACCATTTTCAATAATACCGAAGGCTAACACCTACGGATTTTTGACCTAGAAATGGTCTCCACAAGAATTCCAAGAATGTGATCTATGGCAAGGAAACATATGTGGGGTGAGGTGTACGAGCCTCTGGTCGATGATCAATGGCCACACAACCCCCATTTTTGTCAAAAATAGCCATAAACGACCATTTTTAGTAATACCGAAGGCGAACACCTACAGATTTTTGACCAAAAAATGGTCTCCACCAGAAATCCAAGAATGTGATCTATGGAAAGGAAACATATGTGGGGTGAGGTGTACTAGCCTCTAGTCGATGACAAATGGCCACACAACCCCCATTTTTGTCGAAAATAGCCATGAACGACCATTTTCAATAATACTGAAGGCTAACACCTACAGATTTTCGACCAATAAATGGTCTCCACCAGAAATCCAAGAATGTGATCAATTGCAAGGAAACATATGTGGGGTGAGGTGTATAAGCCTTTGGTCTATGATCAATGGCCATACAACCCCCATTTTTGTCGAAAATAGCCATGAACGACCATTTTCAATAATACCGAAGGCTAACACCTACGGATTTTTGACCAATAAATTGTCTCCACCAGAAATCCAAGAATGTGATCTATGGCAAGGAAACATATGTGGGGTGAGGTGTACGAGCCTCTGGTCTATGATCAATGGCCACACAACCCCCATTTTTGTCGAAAATATCCATGAACGACCATTTTCAATAATACCGATGGCTAACACGTACGGATTTGTGACCAAGAAATGGTCTCCACCAGAAATCCAAGAATGTGATCTATGGCAAGGAAACATATGTGGGGTGAGGTGTACGAGCCTCTGGTCGATGATCAATGGCCACACAACCCCCATTTTTGTCGAAAATAGCCATGAACGACCATTTTCAATGACACTGAAGGTTAACACCTACAGATTTTTGACCAAGAAATGGTCTCCACCATAAATCCAAGAATGTGATCCATGGCAAAGAAACAAATGTGTAGTGAGGTGTATGAGCCTCTGGTCGAAGATCAATGGCTACACAACCCCCATTTTTGTCGAAAATAGCCATGAACGACCATTTTCAATAATACCGAATGCGAACACCTTTGAATTTTTGACCAAGAAATGGTCTCCACCAGAAGTCCAAGAATGTGGTCTATGGCAAGGAAACATATGTGGGGTGAGGTGTACGAGCTTCTAGTTGATGATCCCCCATTATTGTCGAAAATAGCCATGAACGACCATTTTGAATAATAGCGAAGGCTAAGACCTACAGATTTTTGACCAAGAAATGGTCTCCACCAGAAATCCAAGAATGTGATCTATGGAAAGGAAACATATGTGGGGTGAGGTGTACTAGCCTCTGGTCTCTGACAAATGGCCACACAACCCCCATTTTTGTCGAAAATAGCCATGAACTACCATTTTCAATAATACCGAAGGGTAACACCTACGGATTTTTGACCAAAAAATGGTCTCCACCAGAAATCTAAGAATGTGATGTATGGCAAGGAAACATATGTGGGATGAGGTGTACGAGCCTTTGGTCTATGATCAATGGCCATAGAACCCTTATTTTTGTCGAAAATAGCCATGAACGACCATTTTCAATAATACCGAAGGCTAACACGTATGGATTATTGACCAAGAAATGGTCTCCACCAGAAATCCAAGAATGTGATCTATGGAAAGGAAACATATGTGGGGTGAGGTGTACTAGCCTCTAGTCGATGACAAATGGCCACACAACCCCCATTTTTGTCGAAAATAGCCATGAACGACCATTTTCAATAATACCGAAGGCTAACACCTACGAATTTTTGACCAATCAATGGTCTCCACCGAAAATCCAAGAATGTGATCTATGGCAAGGAAACATATGTGGGGTGAGGTGTATGAGCCTCTTGTCTATGATCCATGGCCACACAACCCCCATTTTTGTCAAAAATAGCCATGAACGACCATTTTCAATAATACCAATGGCTAACACGTACAGATTTTTGACCAAGAAATGGTCTCCACCAAAAATCCAAGAATGTGATCTATGGCAAGGAAACATATGTGGGGTGAGGTGTACGAGCCTTTGGTCGATGATAGATGGCCACACAACCCCCATTTTTGTCGAAAATAACCATGAACGACCATTTTCAAGAATACTGAAAGCTAAGACCTACGGATTTTTGACCAAGAAATGGTCTCCACCAGAAGTCCAAGAATGTGATCTATGGCAAGGAAACATATGTGTAGTGAGGTGTATGAGCCTCTGGTCGAAGATCAATGGCTACACAACCCCCATTTTTGTCGAAAATCGCAATGAACGACCATTTTCAATAATACCGATGGCTAACGCGTACGGATTTTTGACCAAGAAATGGTCACCACAAAAAATCCAAGAATGTGATCTATGGCAAGGAAACATATGTGGGGTGAGGTGTATGAGCCTTTGGTCGATGATAAATGTCCACACAACACCAATTTTGTCGAAAATAGCCATGAACGACCATTTTCAATAATAACGAAGGCTAACACCTATGGATTTTTGAAAAAGAAATGGTCTCCACTATAAATCCAAGAATGTGATCTATGGCAAGGAAACATATGTGGGTGAGGTGCATGAGCCTCTGGTCTATGATCAATGGCCACACAACCCCCATTTTTGTCGAAAATAGCCATGAACGAACATTTTCAATAATACCGATGGCTAACAAGTAAAAATTTTTGACCAAGAAATGGTCTCCCCTAAAAAATCCAAGAATGTGATGTATATCAAGGAAACATATGTGGGGTGAGGTGTACGAGCCTTTGGTTGATGATCAATGGCCACGCAACCCCCATTTTAGTCGAAAATAGCCATGAACGACCATTTTCAATAATACCGAAGGCTAACACCTACGGATTTTTGACCTAGAAATGGTCTCCACAAGAATTCCAAGAATGTGATCTATGGCAAGGAAACATATGTGGGGTGAGGTGTACGAGCCTCTGGTCGATGATCAATGGCCACACAACCCCCATTTTTGTCAAAAATAGCCATAAACGACCATTTTTAGTAATACCGAAGGCGAACACCTACAGATTTTTGACCAAAAAATGGTCTCCACCAGAAATCCAAGAATGTGATCTATGGAAAGGAAACATATGTGGGGTGAGGTTTACTAGCCTCTAGTCGATGACAAATGGCCACACAACCCCCATTTTTGTCGAAAATAGCCATGAACGACCATTTTCAATAATACCGAAGGCTAACACCTACAGATTTTTGACCAATCAATGGTCTCCACCGAAAATCCAAGAATGTGATCTATGGCAAGGAAACATGTGGGGTGAGGTGTACGAGCCTCTTGTCTATGATCAATGGCCACACAACCCCCATTTTTGTCGAAAATAGCCTTGAACGACCATTTTCAATAATACCGATGGCTAAGACGTATGAATTTTTGACCAAGAAATGGCCTCCACCAAAAA
This sequence comes from Zea luxurians, assembly GCA_029449295.1. Classification (NCBI taxonomy): domain Eukaryota; kingdom Viridiplantae; phylum Streptophyta; class Magnoliopsida; order Poales; family Poaceae; genus Zea; species Zea luxurians. Next base: position 145,092 of record JAOPSE010001051.1, read on the forward strand.
TCCAAGAATGTGATCTATGGCAAGGAAACATATGTGGGGTGAGGTGTACGACCCTCTGGTCGATGATCAATGGCCACACAACCCCCATTTTTGTCGAAAATAGCCATGAATGACCATTTTCAATAATACCGAAGGCTAACACCTACGGATTTTTGACCAAGAAATGGTCTCCACAAGAAATCCAAGAATGTGATCTATGGCAAGGAAACATATGTGGGTGAGGTATATGAGCTTCTGGTCGATGATCAATGGCCACTCAACCCCCATTTTTGGCAAAAATAGCCATGAACGACAATTTTCAGTAATACCGAAAGCGAACACCTACGGATTTTTGACCAAGAAATGGTCTCCACAAGAAATCCAAGAATGTGATCTATGGCAAGGAAACATATGTGGGATGAGGCGTACGAGCCTCTGGTCGATGATCAATTGCCACAACCCTCATTTTTGTCGAAAATAGCCATGAACGACCATTTTCAATAATACCGAAGGCTAACACGTATGGATTTTTTACCATGAAATGGTCTCCACCAGAAATCCAAGAATGTGATCTATGGAAAGGAAACATATGTGGGGTGAGGTGTGCTAGCCTCTAGTCGATGACAAATGGCCACACAACCCCCATTTTTGTCGAAAATAGCCATGAACGACCATTTTCAATAATACTGAAGGCTAACACCTACGGATTTTCGACCAATAAATGGTCTCCACCAGAAATTCAAGAATGTGATCAATTGCAAGGAAACATATGTGGGGTGAGGTGTATAAGCCTTTGGTCTATGATCAATGGCCACACAACCCCCATTTTTGTCGAAAATAGCCATGAACGACCATTTTCAATAATACCGAAGGCTAACACCTACGGATTTTTGACCAATAAATTGTCTCCACCAGAAATCCAAGAATGTGATCTATGGCAAGGAAACATATGTGGGGTGAGGTGTACGAGCATCTGGTCTATGATCAATGGCCACACAACCCCCATTTTTGTCGAAAATAGCCATGAACGACCATTTTCAATAATACCGATGGCTAACACGTATGGATTTTTGACCAAGAAATGGTCTCCACAAAAAATCCAAGAATGTGATCTATGGCAAGGAAACATATGTGGGGTGAGGTGTATGAGCCTTTGGTCGATGATAAATGGACACACAACCCCCATTTTTATCGAAAATAGCCATGAACGACCATTTTCAATAATACCGAAGGCTAACACCTACAGATTTTTTACCAAGAAATGGTCTCCACCAGAATTCCAAGAATGTGATCTATGGCAAGGAAACATATGTGGGATGAGGTGTACGAGCCTCTGGTCGATGATCAATGGCCACACAACCCCCATTTTTGTCGAAAATAGCCATGAACGACCATTTTCAATGACACTGAAGGTTAACACCTACAGGTTTTTGACCAAGAAATGGTCTCCACCATAAATCCAAGAATGTGATCCATGGCAAAGAAACATATGTGTAGTGAGGTGTATGAGCCTCTGGTCGAAGATCAATGGCTAGACAACCCCCATTTTTGTTGAAAATAGCCATGAACGACCATTTTCAATAATACCGAATGCGAACACCTTTGAATTTTTGACCAAGAAATGTTCTCCACCAGAAATCCAAGAATGTGGTCTATGGCAAGGAAACATATGTGGGGTGAGGTGTACGAGCTTCTGGTCGATGATCCCCCATTATTGTCGAAAATAGCCATGAACGACCATTTTCAATAATAGCGAAGGCTAAGACCTACAGATTTTTGACCAAGAAATGGTCTCCACCAGAAATCCAAGAATGTGATCTATGGAAAGGAAACATATGTGGGGTAAGGTGTACTAGCCTCTGGTCTCTGACAAATGGCCACACAACCCCCATTTTTGTCGAAAATAGCCATGAACGACCATTTTCAATAATACCGAAGGGTAACACCTATGGATTTTTGACCAAGAAATGGTCTCCACCAGAAATCCAACATTGTGTTCTATGGCAAGGACACATATGTGGGGTGAGGTGTACGAGCTTCTGGTCGATGATCCCCCATTATTGTCGAAAATAGCCATGAACGACCATTTTCAATAATAGCGAAGGCTAAGACCTACAGATTTTTGACCAAGAAATGGACTCCACCAGAAATCCAAGAATGTGATCTATGGAAAGGAAACATATGTGGGGTGAGGTGTACTAGCCTCAGGTCGCTGACAAATGGCCACACAACCCCCATTTTTGTCGAAAATAGCCATGAACGACCATTTTCAATAATACCGAAAGCTAACACCTACGGATTTTTGACCAATAAATGGTCTCCAGCAGAAATCCAGGAATGTGATCTATGGCAAGGAAACATAATTGGGTGAGGTGTACGAGCCTCTGGTCTATGATCAATGGCCACACAACCCCCATTTTTGTCGAAAATAGCCATGAACGACCATTTTCAATAATACCGATGGCTAACAAGTACGGATTTTTGACCAAGGAATGGTCTCCCCCAAAAAATCCAAGAATGTGATGTATATCAAGGAAACATATGTGGGGTGAGGTGTACGAGCCTTTGGTTGACGATAAATGGCTACGCAACCCCCATTTTAGTCGAAAATAGCCATGAACGACCATTTTCAATAATACCGAAGGCTAACACCTACGGATATTTGACCCAGAAATGGTCTCCACAAGAATTCCAAGAATGTGATCTATGGCAAGGAAACATAAGTGGGGTGAGGTGTACGAGCCTTTGGTCGATGATCAATGGCCACACAACCCACATTTTTGTCAAAAATAGCAATAAACGACCATTTTTAGTAATACCTAAGGCGAACACCTACGGATTTTTAACCAAAAAATGGTCTCCACCAGAAATCCAAGAATGCGATGTATGGCAAGGAAACATATGTGGGATGAGGTGTACGAGCCTCTGGTCGATGATCAATGGCCACAGAACCCTTATTTTTGTCGAAAATGGCAGTGAACGACCATTTTCAATAATACCGAAGGCTAACACGTATGGATTATTGACCAAGAAATGGTCTCCACCAGAAATCGAAGAATGTGATCTATGGAAAGGAAACATATTTGGGGTGAGGTGTACTAGCCTCTAGTCGATGACAAATGGCCACGCAACCCCCATTTTTGTCGAAAATAGCCATGAACGACCATTTTCAATAATACCGAAGGCTAACACCTACGGATTTTTGACCAATCAATGGTCTCCACCAAAAATCCAAGAATGTGATCTATGGCAAGGAAACATATGGGGGGTGAGGTGTACGAGCCTCGTCTCTATGATCAATGGCCACACAACCCCCATTTTTGTCGAAAATAGCCATGAACGACCATTTTCAATAATACCGATGGCTAACACGTACGGATTTTTGACCAAGAAATGGTCTCCACCAAAAATCCAAGAATGTGATCTATGGCAAGGAAACATATGTGGGGTGAGGTGTACGAGCCTTTGGTCGATGATAGATGGCCACACAACCCCCATTTTTGTCGAAAATAGCCATGAACGACCATTTTCAAGAATACCAAAGGCTAACACCTACGGATTTTTGACCAAGAAATGGTCTCCACCAGAAGTACAAGAATGTGATCTATGGCAAGGAAACATATGTGGGGTGAGGTGTACAACCCTCTGGTCGATGATCAATGGCAAAACAACCCCCATTTTTGTCGAAAATAGCCATGAACGACCATTTTCAATGACACTAAAGGTTAACACCTACGAATTTTTGACCAAGAAATGGTCTCCACCATAAATCCAAGAATGTGATCTATGGCAAGGAAACATATGTGTAGTGAGGTGTTTGAGCCTCTAGTCGAAGATCAATGGCTACACAACCCCCATTTTTGTCGAAACTAGCCATGAACGACCATTTTCAATAATACCGAAGGCGAACACCTATGGATTTTTGAACAAGAAATTGTCTCCACTAGAAATCCAAGAATGTGATATATGGCAAGGAAACATATGTGGGGTGAGGTGTACTAGCCTCTGGTTGATGACAAATGGCCACACAACCCCCATTTTTGTCGAAAATAGCCATGAACGACCATTCTCAATAATACCCAAGGCTAACACCTACGGATTTTTGACCAATAAATGGTCTCTTGTAGAAATCCAAGAATGTGATCTATGGCAAGGACACATATGTGGGGTGAGGTGTACGAGCCTTTGGTCGATGATCAATGGCCACACAACCCCCATTTTTGTCGAAAATAGCCATGAACGACCATTTTCAATAATACCGAAGGCAAACACCTATGGATTTTTGACTAAGAAATGGTCTCCACCCGAAATCCAAGAATGTTATCTATGGCAAGGAAACATATGTGGGGTGAGGTGTACGAGCCTCTCGTCGATGATCCCCCATTATTGTCGAAAATAGCCATGAACGACAATTTTCAATAATACCGAAGGCTAACTCCTACGGATTTTTGACCAAGAAATGGTCTCCACCAGAAATCCAAGAATGTTATCTATGGCAAGGAAACATATGTGGGGTGAGGTGTACGAGCCTCTGGTCTATGATCAATGGCCACACGACCCCCATTTTTGTCGAAAATAGCCATGAACGACCATTTTCAATAATACCGATGGCTAACACGTACGAATTTTTGACCAAGAAATGGTCTCCACCAAAAATCCAAGAATGTGATCTATGGCAAGGAAATATATGTGGGGTGAGGTGTATAAGCCTTTGGTCGATGATAAATAGCCACACAACCCCCATTTTTGTCGAAAATAACCATGAACGAACATTTTCAATAATACCAAAGGCTAACACCTACGGATTTTTGACCAACAATGGTCTCCGCTAGAAATCCAAGAATGTGATCTATGGCAAGGAAACATATGTGGGTGAGGTGTACGAGCCTCTGGTCTATGATCAATAACCACAAAACCCCAATTTTTGTCGAAAATAGCCATGAACGACCATTTTCAATAATACCGATGGCTAAAACGTACAGATTTTTGACCAAGAAATGGTCTCCACCAAAAATCCAATAATTTGATCTATGGCAAGGAAACATATGTGGGCTGAGGTGTACGAGCCTTTGGTCGATGATAAATGGCCACACAACCCCCATTTTTGTCGAAAATAGACATGGACGACCATTTTAAATAATACCGAAGGCTAACACCTACAGATTTTTGACCAAGAAATGGTCTCCACCAAAAATCCAAGAATGTGATCTATGACAAAGAAACATATGTGGGGTGAGGTGTATGAGCCTCTGGTCGACGATCAATGGCCACACAACCCCCATTTTTGTCGAAAATAGCCATGAACGACCATTTTCAATAATTCCGAAGGCTAACACGTACGGATTTTGGACCAAGAAATGGTCTCCACTAGAAATCCAAGAATGTGATCTATGGCAAGGAAACATATGTGGGGTGAGGTATACGATCCTCTGGTCAATGATCAATGGCCACACAACCGCCATTTTTGTCGAAAATAGCCATGAACGACCATTTTCAATAATACCGAAGGCTAACACCTACGGATTTTTGACCAAGAAATGGTCTCCACTAGAAATTCAAGAATGTGATCTATGGCAAGGAAACATATGTGGGATGAGGTGTACGAGCCTCTGGTCGATGATCAATGGCCACACAACCCTCATTTTTGTCGAAAATAGCCATGAACGACCATTTTCAATAATACCGAAGGCTAACTCCTACGGATTTTTGACCCAGAAATAGTCTTCACCAGAAATCCAAGAATGTGATCTATGGAAAGGAAACATATGTGGGGTGAGGTGTACTAGCCTCTGGTCGATGGCAAATGGCCACACAACCCCCATTTTTGTCGAAAATAGCCATGAACGACCATTTTCAATAATACCGAAGGCAAACACATAAGGATTTTTGACCAAGAAATAGTCTCCACCCGAAATCCAAGAATGTGATCTATGGCAAGGAAACATATGTGGGGCGAGGTGTACGAGCCACTGGTCTATGATCAATGGCCAAACAACCCCATTTTTGTCGAAAATAGCCATGCACGACCATTTTCAATAATACTGATGGCTAACACGTACGGATTTTTGACCAAGAAATGGTCTCCAGCAAAAATCCAAGAATGTGATCTATGGCAAGGAAACATATGTGGGGTGAGGTGTATGAGCCTTTGGTCGATGATAAATGGCCACACAACCCCCATTTTTGTCGAAAATAGCCATGAACGAACATTTTCAATAATACCGAAGGCTAACACCTACGGATTTTTGACCAAGAAATGGTCTACGCTAGAAATCCAAGAATGTGATCTATGGCAAGGAAACATATGTGGGTGAGGTGTACGAGCCTTTGGTCTATGATCAATTGCCACACAACCCCCATTTTTGTCGAAAATAGCCATGAACGACCATTTTCAATAATACCGATGGCTAACATGTACGGATTTTTGACCAAGAAACGGTCTCCACCAAAAATCCAAGAATGTGATCTATGGCAAGAAAACATATGTGGGCTGAGGTGTACGAGCCTTTGGTCGATGATAAATGACCACACAACCCCCATTTTTGTCGAAAATAGACATGAACGGCCATTTTAAATAATACCGAAGGCTAACACCTACAGATTTTTAACCAAGAAATTGTCACCACCAGAAATCCAAGAATGTCATCTATGGCAAGGAAACATATGTGGGGTGAGGTGTATGAGCCTGTGGTCGATGATCAATGGCCACACAACCCCCATTTTTGTCGAAAATAGCCATGAACGACCATTTTCAATAATACCGATGGCTAACACGTACGGATTTTTGACCAAGAAATGGTCTCCACCAAAAATCCAAGAATGTGATCTATGGCAAGGAAATATATGTGGGGTGAGGTGTATAAGCCTTTGGTCGATGATAAATAGCCACACAACCCCCATTTTTGTCGAAAATAACTATGAACGAACATTTTCAATAATACCAAAGGCTAACACCTACGGATTTTTGACCAACAATGGTCTCCGCTAGAAATCCAAGAATGTGATCTATGGCAAGGAAACATATGTGGGTGAGGTGTACGAGCCTCTGGTCTATGATCAATGACCACAAAACCCCAATTTTTGTCGAAAATAGCCATGAACGACCATTTTCAATAATACCGATGGCTAAAACGTACGGATTTTTGACCAAGAAATGGTCTCCACCAAAAATCCAATAATTTGATCTATGGCAAGGAAACATATGTGGGCTGAGGTGTACGAGCCTTTGGTCGATGATAAACGGCCACACAACCCCCATTTTTGTCGAAAATAGACATGGACGACCATTTTAAATAATACCGAAGGCTAACACCTACAGATTTTTGACCAAGAAATGGTCTCCACCAGAAATCCAAGAATGTGATCTATGACAAAGAAACATATGTGCGGTGAGGTGTATGAGCCTCTGGTCGATGATCAATGGCCACACAACCCCCATTTTTGTCGAAAATAGCCATGAACGACCATTTTCAATAATTCCGAAGGCTAACACGTACGGATTTTGGACCAAGAAATGGTCTCCACCAGAAATGCAAGAATGTGATCTATGGCAAGGAAACATATGTGGGGTGAGGTATACGATCCTCTGGTCAATGATCAATGGCCACACAACCGCCATTTTTGTCGAAAATAGCCATGAACGACCATTTTCAATAATACCGAAGGCTAACACCTACGGATTTTTGACCAAGAAATGGTCTCCACTAGAAATCCAAGAATGTGATCTATGGCAAGGAAACATATGTGGGATGAGGTGTACGAGCCTCTGGTCGATGATCAATGGCCACACAAACCTCATTTTTGTCGAAAATAGCCATGAACGACCATTTTCAATAATACCGAAGGCTAACTCCTACGGATTTTTGACCAAGAAATAGTCTCCACCAGAAATCCAAGAATGTGATCTATGGAAAGGAAACATATGTGGGGTGAGGTGTACTAGCCTCTGGTCGATGGCAAATGGCCACACAACCCCCATTTTTGTCGAAAATAGCCAAGAACGACCATTTTCAATAATACCGAAGGCAAACACATAAGGATTTTTGACCAAGAAATGGTCTCCACCCGAAATCCAAGAATGTGATCTATGGCAAGGAAACATATGTGGGGTGAGGTGTACGAGCCACTGGTCTATGATCAATGGCCAAACAACCCCATTTTTGTCGAAAATAGCCATGCACGACCATTTTCAATAATACTGATGGCTAACACGTACGGATTTTTGACCAAGAAATGGTCTCCACCAAAAATCCAAGAATGTGATCTATGGCAAGGAAACATATGTGGGGTGAGGTGTATGAGCCTTTGGTCGATGATAAATGGCCACACAACCCCCATTTTTGTCGAAAATAGCCATGAACGAACATTTTCAATAATACCGAAGGCTAACACCTACGGATTTTTGACCAAGAAATGGTCTACGCTAGAAATCCAAGAATGTGATCTATGGCAAGGAAACATATGTGGGTGAGGTGTACGAGCCTTTGGTCTATGATCAATTGCCACACAACCCCCATTTTTGTCGAAAATAGCCATGAACGACGATTTTCAATAATACCGATGGCTAACATGTACGGATTTTTGACCAAGAAATGGTCTCCACCAAAAATCCAAGAATGTGATCTATGGCAAGAAAACATATGTGGGCTGAGGTGTACGAGCCTTTGGTCGATGATAAATGACCACACAACCCCCATTTTTGTCGAAAATAGACATGAACGGCCATTTTAAATAATACCGAAGGCTAACACCTACAGATTTTTGACCAAGAAATTGTCACCACCAGAAATCCAAGAATGTCATCTATGGCAAGGAAACATATGTGGGGTGAGGTGTATGAGCCTGTGGTCGATGATCAATGGCCACACAACCCCCATTTTTGTCGAAAATAGCCATGAACGACCATTTTCAATAATACCGAAGGCTAACACGTACGGATTTTTGACCAAGAAATGGTCTCCACCAGAAATCCAAGAATGTGATCTATGGCAAGGAAACATATGTGGGGTGAGGTATACGATCCTCTGGTCGATGATCAATGGCCACACAACCCCCATTGTTGTCGAAAATAGCCATGAACGACCATTTTCAATAATACCGAAGGCTAACACCTACGGATTTTTGACCAAGAAATGGTCTCCACCAGAAATCCAAGAATGTGATCTATGGCAAGGAAACATATGTGGGATGAGGTGTACGAGCCTCTGGTCGATGATCAATGGCCACACAACCCTCATTTTTGTCGAAAATAGCCATGAACGACCATTTTCAATAATACCGAAGGCTAACACGTACGGATTTTTGACCAAGAAATGGTCTCCACCAGAAATCTAAGAATGTGATCTATGGAAAGAAAACATATATGGGGTGAGGTGTACTAGCCTCTTGTCGATGACAAATGGCCACACAACCCCCATTTTTGTCAAAAATAGCCATGATCGACCATTTTCTATAATACCGAAGGCTAACACGTACGGATTTTTGACCAATAAATGGTCTCAAGCAGAAATCCAAGAATGCGATCTATGACAGGGACACATATGTGGGGTGAGGTGTACGAGCCTCTGGTCGATGATCAATGGCCACACAACCCCCATTTTTGTCGAAAATAGCCATGAACGACCATTTTCAATAATACCGAAGGCAAACAGCTATGGATTTTTGACCAAGAAATGGTCTCCACCAGAAATCCAAGAGATGTGATCTATGGCAAGGAAACATATGTGGAGTGAGGTGTACGAGCCTCTGGTCTATGATCAATGGCCACACAACCCCCATTTTTGTCGAAAATAGCCATGAACGACCATTTTCAATAATACCGATGGCTAACACGTACAGATTTTTGACCAAGAAATGGCCTCCACAAAAAATCCAAGAATGTGATCTATGGCAAGGAAACATATGTGGGGTGAGGTGTACGAGCCCTTGGTCGATGATAAATGGCCACACAACCCCCATTTTTGTCGAAAATAGCCATGAACGACCATTTTCAATAATACCGAAGGCTAACACCTACTGATTTTTTACCAAGAAATGGTCTCCACTAGAAATCCAAGAATGTGATCTATGGCAAGGAAACATATGTGGGGTGTGGTGTACGAGCCTCTGGTCTATGATCAATGGCCACACAACTCCCATTTTTGTCGAAAATAGCCATGAACGACCATTTTCAACAATACCGATGGCTAACACGTACGGATTTTTGACCAAGAAATGGTCTCTGCCAAAAATCCAAGAATGTGATCTATGGCAAGGAAACATATGTGGGGTGAGGTGTATAAGCCTTTGGTCGATGAAAAATGGCCACACAAGCCCCATTTTTGTCGAAAATAGCCATGAACGACCATTTTCAATAATACCGAAGGCTAACACCTACAGATTTTTGACCAAGAAAATGGTCTCAACCCGAAATCCAAGAATGTGATCTATGGAAAGGAAACATATGTGGGGTGAGGTGTACTAGCCTCTAGTCGATGACAAATGGCCACACAACCCCCATTTTTGTCAAAAATAGCCATGAACGACCATTTTCAATAATACCAAAGGTTAACTCCTACGGATTTTTGACCAATAAATGGTCTCCAGCAGAAATCCAAGAATGTGATCTATGGTAGGGACACATATGTGGGGTGTGGTGTACGAGCCTCTGGTCGATGATCAATGGCCACACAACCCTCATTTTTGTCGAAAATAGCCATGAACGACCATTTTCAATAATACCGAAGGCTAACACGTACGGATTTTTGACCAAGAAATGGTCTCCACCAGAAATCAAAGAATGTGATCTATGAAAAGGAAACATATATGGGGTGAGGTGTACTAGCCTCTAGTCGATGACAAATGGCCACACAACCCCCATTTTTGTCGAAAATAGCCATGAACGACCATTTTCAATAATATTGAAGGCTAACACCTACGGATTTTTGACCAATAAATGGTCTCCAGCAGAAATCCAAGAATGTGATCTATGGCAGGGACACATATGTGGGGTGAGGTGTACGAGCCTCTGGTCGATGATCAATGGCTACACAACCCCCATTTTTGTCGAAAATAGCCTTGAACGACCATTTTGAATAATACTGTTGGGGACTTGTTCTCAAATGCTTCGGATTAAGAACAAGGCAACATGAAAAGTGTTAAATGATAAAGTCCTTCGTCCCTCGAAACATTATTTCCCTTCAGGATATAATGTATTCTGGACGAAGGTCACAAGCAACATATCTTCGTAAGCATAATGAACTGTGACGAAGAATTTACATACAACATAAGAAGTAATGTAAACATTTAAATATTATCACAACGTCATTTCTATTTTATTATCATATAAAAATAGAAATGATTACAGATTACAAGTGTACCTTCGGATTGCAGGAAGGCAAAAGTACAAGGATGACGCAAAGCAAATGCCCCGTCAGCGTGATCAGTACGGGAGTATTGTTCATCTATTTATAGACGTGGGACGCAGCCCATGTAAAATTACATTCATGCTCATCATATTTGCTAATGACTTATGGGAGTCTATCAAGGCCTAAGTAGTCTTTTCATCTTTAGGTCGGTTCCCCGCTCTGCTATCGCGACGAAGCTTTCCTGCGCATAGCTTCGGCTACGCACCATCCTTCGTACAGCATGGTAATCAGCTTATCCTTCATCCCAATCCCCCTTCGTCCGGCTTAGGCTTCGTCCTGACCGTATTCCATGTTCATAATCTGAGTCCGAAAATACCTGTTCATATAATTCACTTGGAAAACATTGTCAAATCTTGTTTTTGAGGACCTTCGGAGGACGAAGGCCCCCAACAGTAGCCCCTCGCAATATTAATTTGTTAGTGATAAATTCAGATTGCGATATGGACGAAGGCCTTGAGCCGAAGGTCCGAAAAAACACCTTCCCTTTGCTAGAATAGCAACATTCACTGACAAGCGGGGTCTTTCAATTTTCAACGCACTGGGTGTATAAATAAGATCATACCGCAAACTCATTTGGTACGCTCTCTTGCCATCTGCTCCCGCTCACTAAATTTTTAGCCCTTGCGCACTAAAATTTGCTGATCTTTTGGTTTTGAAGCTTCGGTGCCCGCTCCGGGTCAAGCTGCCCCGTGCCAACCTTTCGGAAGAGGTGGCCCGGTGCCTGGATGACAGAATGGTTTTATGTAAAGAATGACTTGACAGCGCAGGAAGATGTTAAAAATATCATTATGCGTCCTATCTGGCAGTGTTTCGGACTCCGAGAACCGAAGGTTGAAATGGATGAAGCAGCCGAAGAATGCCAAAGAGCCTTCGGCGCAGTCTGCTCTTCTATTGGGACAAGAGACTTGGTCCAAGAGCATATTGCCTTTAGGGTGTGGCCACTTGCAGGAAAGTGGGAAATGCCGAAGGAGACCATCAAAGAGTCTGACGAAGGTGGACTGGTCAGACTGAAATACACATTCAAATACGGGGATAAGTTTGTTGAACCTGATGACGACTGGTTAAAAAGCATTGAAACCTTAAGTGACGAACTGCTAGGGGTATACTTGAAGGCCGAGAATACTGCATTATCGGCAGCCTTCGGAGGCCGAAAGAAGAAGAGACTCAACCGGGTATTTGATGCAATCGGGTTTGTCTACCCTGACTATCATTATCCGGTGCCTGGCCGCAAAAGAAAAAATACTTCTCCTGCAACAGAAGTTGCGACAAGTGCTTCTAGTGAGTCAGCGCCGCAAAGAAAAAAGATAAAGGTGCTCACCCACCGGGCACGTTTTATTGAGCCGGCCATAGTGCCTGAGTTTACCGGTGAAATCTCCTTGGCCGCTGAAACTACAGAGCCAGCTCCAGGGCCGAAGATCGAAGAAAAAACTGAAGCACCTTCAGCAGAGAAGGCGGAAAAACCGAGAATTGAAGGACCAAAAATATTGGAAATCTTAAGTCCTTCAGCAAGTGTTGAGACAATAAAAAATCAAAAGGGTCCATCGGTAACCCCGAAAAGAAAAAGAATGGTGAACGTGCTAGACGTTTTAGAGACAATTAAGTCTTCAAGCACAACTCCAAAAAAGACTGTTGAACTTTCTGAAGTATCTACCGAAGCTTTAGTTGCTGAAGCTTTGAAGCAACAACCTAAAGTTGAAGCTGGGACTTCAGAGCCCACCAAGGAACAACCTTTGGAAACCGAAGAAAAAATAAAAATGCCAGAGCCAATCTTAGCTGAAGAAATCGACACTGCTGTCCCCGAAGCTCCTTCCACCATATGCGATTACATTGTGCGACATGCTTCGGGGAAAAAATTATCTGAAGAAGAGATTTATGAAGCCAACCACTATGCCAAAGAATTAAAATATCCGAAGGGGGCACTAGTGTTCAATGGGACACACAAAGATGACTTCCTGTACTGTCTCCCTGACAACAAAGAATTATCTGTCTGCCGGGAGATAGCTAGAAGTATGGGGTTTCCAAAGCTCGAAGCTGGATTATGCGCTATGTCGAAAGAGGATCTCGCGGATAGTCTTGTGTACAATAGCCTAAAGGTATGGGAATTGGGCGTTTGGAAATTTTATAATTCGTAACTCATTATTTTATTCTTATACCAACTTTTTTTTCATATAGGGTTTAATTCTAAGCAACGCATTGAGAGCACAAAAGAATGCCGAAGATGAGAGCTATGAAATTGCGTTTAACAACCTACGGTCAGAAGTTATTAAACTGAGAAACGAAGCTCTGGAAAAGGATAAAATTCTGCTTACATTGGTAGACAAGGTAAAAAAGGACGAAGCTGCCTCAAAGGTCCAGACCGAAGCCCAAAAACGTGAGATTAAAGATCTTCAGAAACAGCTAGCTAGAGCTAAAGAGGAACATGTGCTTGAAGAAACAAAACGAGAGCTTAGTGATCAATTGGCCAATCATTTAGAGATAAGTGTTAAGGAGCTTCATGCATCCCAGAGAAAATGCTATGTTAAATCCATTGAATGCGTCAAAAAGATAAAATCGAGCTTCGCCAGCGTTGGCGCATTCTCAAGTGAAGAGAACTTCTCACGAGGCAATCCCGAAGGTCCAATGGAATGGATCAGTCACGAAGCAGAAGCCTTCGAGGAAATCCTGAGTAGCCGCGGTGACATCTGCGCTTTTTCGGGCGCTAGAGGAGTTGCTACTGTTTTGGAGAGGAGAGGTTGTGAGCATGTAAAATCCTTAGCTCAGTCCGAAGCTGCCCTGTCCTCCGAAGACATCAAAGACCCCTCGGCCGAAGCAAGCATGGTTGGCGGAAAATTCTTTACTGATATCTGGGACAACGGCGGCCGAGAAATGGCGCAAGAGATTATTCAAAAGAGTGAAAAAGGCATCCATGATGCTAGAAAGTGACAGAAGTTGCCGAAAAAAGTACAGAGCCCGAAGGGCAAATAGGTATTAATTAGACGTTCTTATTGTGTTGTAATTTTTAATTTCAGACTTTGACGACGGCTTGTAATAGTAATAAGACCGCATCCATTCTTCCCTCAGAACCTGCTGGATCGTCGGCTGGCCCCCACACGAAGGGGGATGACGAAATTAGACAAATGGCCGAAGCTATCATGGATAAAGTTGTTGAACAACTACTAAATGAGGCTGCAGAAGTAGTACTCAGGGAAGACTAGGTGTTATTGTAAAAACATTTGAAATGTGATCTATGTAATATTTTGTAACTTTGAATGTAATATACAAGTTCCTTTTTAAGATTCATTTCTTTACGATGCATGAAATTTGGCATACGTACCGTTTTTGAGCCTTCGGCGAAAAAACACCTTCCCTTCTTTTCATGCTTCGTGAAGAAAAACTTTTATATATCACGATAACTTCGATACTGCTCTGATGAAGCATATCTATGCTTCGTAAAAATTTTTCCCGAAGATGTACTTCGAAGGTCAATATCGTATTTCCTTCTTCTGCCTTAGCACAATCTTCACTTTTTCAAAGCATTCTCTGAAGATCAATATTGTATCCCCTTCTTGTGCCGTATGCAGCATGATGTATGATGCTTATGCTATGCAAAATGATGTGATGATGTTATGTTATGTAGATGACATTTGTTCCGAAGATACACACATATCCCCGTAAAACACAAAATTTTTGTACCAGCGCTGACTTTTCGCTGTAAGCTCTGCATTCCCTTAGGAACGACTTTGGAGCTTCTTCGCCTTTTACTTAGGCGGTATCAGCGTTGACTTTTCGCTGTAAGCTCTGCATTCCCTTAGGAACGACTTTGGAGCTTCTTCGCCTTTTACTTAGGCGGTATCAGCGTTGACTTTTCGCTGTATGCTCTGCATTCCCTTTGGAACGACTTTGGAGCAGAAAACTTACACTGCGTTCCCTTTGGAACGACTTTTTGTAATTTCAACAAACTTACTCTACGCTCCTTAGAACGACTTTTTGTTGCTTCGAAGGATTTTCGATAATTCGAAGGTCCTCCTTGTTAACGTAAATTCTTAAGCTTCAGCAACTTAAGCCTGAGAAAATACATTTTCCTTGGAGCAAGCAAAACTTTTTCATGAAAACTAAAAAATGTCCTTTATTACACAGAAAATAGAACTGAACGGAAAAAAGGATATTTGTTAATAAATGTGCTTCGACTCTGGCACAGTGCTATTGACCGTGCGAGCTTCAGATTGTTCTCTGAGATCCCTTTGGTGTGGAGCATATTGGCTCCCTTCTGGCTGTTGGCCTTGTTGCAACGGTGGTAGAGGCGGAGGCTGTTGCCAGGAAGCTTGAGGTTGACTCGCCGAAGCAACAGAAACTGCAGGGTGATTGCCTATGTATTCTGGGATGTAAGGCGGATGGTACGAAGCAGTATGCATGACCTGCTTCGGCTGAACTTGTTGTGCTGCAGCTTCGGCTATCTCCTTTTGCTTCTGGATGGTAACATGGCACATCCTGGTGGTATGGCCCTTGTTTTCACCACAGAACAAGCAAAACATTCTCCTTGGTTGATCTCCAAATCTTCCGCCGAAGCCCCTGGCGCCTCTGCCTCTTGGAGATGGTGGCCGGAAGAAACTTTGCTGCTGCCCCGAAGCCTGTGAGGAGCACTGCGGCCTGTGCTGCTGACTTCCCTTATCATCATTTTGAGTATTGTGGATAGACCTGACATGCCTCGGATAGAATCTTCCTCCGAAGCCCCTGGTCATTTCAGAAAACCTGAAAGATTCCTCCCTTCTTTGGCGAAAATCATTGTCGGCACGAATATACTCGTCCATCTTCTGGAGCAGCTTCTCCAAAGTTTGAGGAGGCTTCCTAGCAAAATATTGAGCTGAAGGTCTAGGCCGAAGTCCCTTGATCATGGCCTCAATGACAATTTCGTTGGGCACCGTTGGTGCCTGCGCCCTCAAACGCAAGAACCTTCTGACATATGCCTGAAGGTATTCTTCATGATCCTGAGTACACTGGAACAAGGCTTGAGCAGTGACCGGCTTCGTCTGAAACCCTTGAAAGCTGGTTAACAACATGTCCTTCAGTTTTTGCCATGAAGTGATCGTTCCTGGTCGAAGGGAGGAATACCAGGTTTGAGCAACACTCCTGACAGCCATTACGAAAGACTTTGCCATGACCGCAGCATTGCCACCATACGAAGATACTGTTGCTTCGTAGCTCATCAAAAACTGCTTCGGGTCTGAATGGCCATCGAATATGGGAAGCTGGGGTGGCTTATAGGATGGAGGCCAAGGTGTAGCCTGCAGCTCAGCGGACAAGGGAGAAGCATCATCGAAAACAAAATTTCCATGATGGAAATTGTCATACCAGTCATCTTCGTTGAAGAAACCCTCCTGATGAAGGTCTTTTTGTTGAGGCCTTCGGTTCTGCTCATCGTGAGTAAGATGGCGAACTTCTTCAGAAGCTTCGTCTATCTGCCTTTGCAGTTCAGCTAGCCTGGCCATCTTTTCCTTCTTCCTCTGCACCTGTTGATGAAGCATCTCCATATCCCTGATCTCTTGGTCTAGCTCATCCTCTTGAGGCGTCAGGCTGACAGCCTTCCTCTTCTGGCTTCGGGCCTCCCGAAGAGAGACAGTCTCCTGATTGTGGTCCAGCGGTTGGAGAGCTGCAGTGCCAGCTGCGGAAGCTTTCTTCGACGCCATAGCGAAGGTTGATGATCGCCGAGGGCGCTCAAAGACTTAAAGAGTGGAAGTCAGTTCACCGGAGGTGGGCGCCAATGTTGGGGACTTGTTCTCAAATGCTTCGGATTAAGAACACGGCAACATGAAAAGTGTTAAATGATAAAGTCCTTCGTCCCTCGAAACATTATTTCCCTTCAGGATATAATGTATTCTGGACGAAGGTCACAAGCAACATATCTTCGTAAGCATAATGAACTGTGACGAAGAATTTACATACAACATGTTGGGGGCCTTCGTCCTCCGAAGGTCCTCAAAAACATGATTTGACAATGTTTTCCAAGTGGATTATGTAAACAGGTATCTTCGGACTTAGAACTATGATCATGAAGTACGGTCAGGACGAAGCCTGAACCAGACGAAGGGGGATTAAAATGGAGGACGGGCTGATTACCAAATTCCGCGAAGGATGGTGCACAGCCGAAGCTGTGCGCAGGGAAGCTTCGTCGCGATAGCAGAGAGGGGAACCGACTTAAAGATGAAAAGACTACTTAGGCCTCAACAGATTTCCATAAGTCATCAGCAAATGTAATGGACATGAATGTAATTTTGTATGGGCTGTGTCTCACGCCTATAAATAGATGAACAGTACTCCCGTACTGTTCACGCTGACTTGGCATTTGCTTTTGCGTCACGCTTGTACTTTTTACCTTCTCTCAGGACCGAAGGTACATTTGTAATTTGAAATCATTTCTATTTTTCCATGTTAATAAAATAGAAATGATTCTATGATGATGTTTATATTATATTTCATGCTGTATATGAATCCTTCGTAATTACTTGTTATATTTACGAAGGTATGTCTCTTGTGACCTTCGTCCGAAACTCATTATTTCTCGAAGGGGAATAATGTTTTGAAGGACGAAGGACTTTAACACTTAACACTTTTTATGTTGCCTTGTTCTTAACTCTTAGCATTTGAGAACAAGTCCCCAACATTGGCGCCCACCTCCGGTGAACTCACTTCCACTTCGAGTTTTTTTTGAACACCTTCGGAAGCTATAGACCCTCGCTATGGCGCCGAAGAAAGCTTCAGCGACTGGGGCTGCAGCACTGCAACCGCTGGACCCCAACCAGGAGACCGTCTCTCTTCGGGAGGCCCGAAGCCAAAAGAGGAAGGCCGTCAGCCCGACGCTTCAGGAGGATGAACTAGACCAAGAGATCAGGGATATGGAGATGCTTCATCAACAGGTGCAGAGGAAAAAGGAAAAGATGGCCAGGCTAGCTGAGCTGCAAAGGCAGATAGACGAAGCTTCTGAAGAAGTTCGTCATCTTACCCACGACGAGCAGAACCGAAGGCCTCAACAAAAAGACCTTCATCAGGAGGGCTTCTTCAACGAAGATGACTGGTATGACAATTTCCATCATGGAAATTTTGTTTTCGATGATGCCTCTCCTCTGTCCGCTGAGCTGCAGGCTACACCCTGGCCTCCGTCCTATAAGCCACCCCAGCTTCCCATGTTCGACGGTCACTCAGACCCGAAGCAGTTCCTGATGAGCTACGAAGCAACAGTGTCTTCGTATGGTGGCAATGCTGCAGTCATGGCAAAGTCTTTCGTTATGGCTGTCAGGAGTGTTGCTCAGACCTGGTATTCCTCCCTTTGACCAGGAACGATCACTTCATGGCAGAAACTGAAGGATATGCTGTTAACCAGCTTTCAAGGGTTTCAGACGAAGCCGGTCACTGCTCAAGCCTTGTTCCAGTGCACTCAGGATCATGAAGAATACCTTCAGGCGTATGTCAGAAGGTTCTTGCGTTTGAGGGCGCAGGCTCCAACAGTGCCCAATGAAATCGTCATCGAAGCCATGATCAAGGGGCTTCGTCCTGGACCTGCAGCTCAATACTTTGCTAGGAAGCCTCCTCAGACTCTGGAGAAGCTAATCCAAAAGATGGACGAGTACATTCGTGCCGATAATGACTTTCGCCAAAGAAGGGAGGAGGCCTTCAGATTTTCTGAAATGACCAGGGGCTTCGGAGGAAGATTCTATCCGAGGCATGTCAGGTCCATTCACAACTCCACTCAAAATGATGATAAGGGGAGTCAGCAGAACAGACCGCAGAGCTCCTCACAGGCTTCGGGGCAACAGCAAACTTTCTTCCGGCCACCAGCTCCAAGAGGCAGAGGCGCCAGGGGCTTCGGCAGAAGATTTGGAGATCAACCAAGGAGGGTATTTTGCTTATTCTGTGGTGAAAACAAGGGCCATACCACCAGGATGTGCCATGTTACCATCCAGAAACAAAAGGAGCTAGCAGAAGCCGCAGCGCAACAGGGCCAGCCGAAGCAGGTCATGCATACTGCTTCGTACCATCAGCCTTACATCCCGGAATACGTGGGCAACCACCCTGCAGTTTCCGTAGCTTCGGCAAGTCAACCTCAAGCTTCATGGCAACAGCCCCCGCCCCCACCTCCACTGCAACAAGGCCAACAGCCAGAAGGGAGCCAATATGTTCCGCACCAAAGGGATCTCAGAGAGCAATCTGAAGCTCGCACAGTCAATAGTACTGTGCCAGAGTCGAAGCACATTTATTGACAAATATCCTACTTTGATAGCAGTCTTTTCTGTTTAGCTCTATTTTCTGTGTAATAAAGAACATTTCAGTTTTCATGTAATAGTTTCGTGGTTGGTTATCAGGAAAACCTATCTTCTCCACAGGCTTAAGTTGCTGAAGCTTAAAAATTTGCGGTAACAAGGAGGACCTTCGAATTATTAAAAATCCTTCGAAGCAACAAAAAGTCGTTCTAAGGAACGCAGAGTAAGTTGCCGAAGTTACAAAAAGCCGTTCCAAAGGGAGCGCAGTGTAAGTTTTTTGCTCCAAAGACGTTCCTAAGGGAATGCAGAGCATACAGCGAAAAGTCAACGCTGATACCGCCTAAAGTAAAAGGCGAAGAAGCTCCAAAGACGTTCCTAAGGGAATGCAGAGCTTACAGCGAAAAGTCAACGCTGATACCGCCTAAGTAAAAGGCGAAGAAGCTCCAAAGACGTTCCTAAGGGAATGCAGAGCTTACAAAGATATTTTGTGTGTATCTTCGGAACAAACGTCATATGCATAACATAACATCATCACATCATTTTGCATAGCATAAGCATCATACATCATGTTGCATATGGCAAAAGAAGGGGACACAGTATCAACCTTCGAAAGGATGCTTTGAGAAAGTGCAAATTGTGCAAAGTCAAGAGGGAATACAATGATAATCTCCGGAGTGCAGCTTCGGAGAATGTTTTTACGAAGCATGGATGAGCTTCATCAGAGTAATATCGAAATTGTACAGCCTCGGAGAATGTTTTCACGAAGCGCGGATGTGATTCATCAGAATAATTTTAACGGTGAATGTCTTCTTCACGAAGCATGAAAAGAAGGGAAGGTGTTTTTTCGCCGAAGGCTCAAAAATGGTATGAATGTAGAATTTCATGCATCGTAAAGAGTTGAATAATGAAAAGAGACTTGAATATTACATTCAAATGTACAAAATGTTACATAGATCACACTTCAAATGTTTTTCTAATAACACCTAGTCTTCTCTTAATACTACTTCGGCAGCCTCATTTAGAAGTTGTTCAACAACTTTATCCATGATAGCTTCGGCCATTTGTTTAATTTCGTCATCCCCTTTTGTGTGAGGGTCACCAGACGATCCAGCAGGTTCTGAGGGAAGAGAATGTTTCTGCATTACTATTACAAACCGCGAACAAACTTTGAAATAAAAATTACAACACAATAAGAACGATTAATTAATACTTATTTGCCCTTCGGGCTCTGTACTTTTTTCGGCAGCTTCTATCACTTTCCTAGCATCATGGATGCCTTTTTCACTCCTTTGAATGATTTCTTGCGCCATTTCTCGGCCGCCGTTGTCCCAGACATCAGTAAAGAATTTGCCACCAACCATGTTTGCTTCGGCCGAGGGGTCTTTGATGTCTTCGGAGGATAAGGCAGCTTCGGACTGAGCTAAAGATTTTACATGACCGCAACCTTTCTTCTCCAAGACAGTAGCAACTCCCCTGGCGCCCGAAAAGGCGCAGATGTCGCCGCGGCTACTCAGGATTTCCTCGAAGGCCTCTGCTTCGTGACTGATCCATTCCAGTGGACCTTCGGGATTGCCTCTTGAGAAATTCTCTTCACTGGAAAATGCGCCCACGCTGGCGAAGCTGGTTTTTATTTTCTTTACGCATTCCATGGATTTTTCGTAGCATTTTTTCTTAGAAGACCGAAGCTCTTCCGCGGTTGCTTCCAAATGATCAGCCCATTGGTCGCTACATTCCCGTCTTGTTTCTTCAAGTATGCGTTCTTCTTTCGCCTGGGCCAGTTGCTTCTGAAGATCTTTAATCTCGCGTCTGTGAGCTTCGGCCTGAACCTTTGCAGCAGCTTCGTCCTTTTTTATCTTGTCTACTAACGTAAGCAGAATTTTGTCTTTTTCTAGAGCTTCGTTTCTCAGCTTAATAACTTCTGAACGTAAATTGTTGAACGCAATTTCGTAGCTTTCATCTTCGGCACTCTTTTGGGCTCTTAATGCGTTGCTTAGGATTAAACCCTATACGAAAAACAATCCATATAAGAATAAAAGAATGAATTACGTAATAAAAATTTTTCAAGCGTCTAATTCCCATACCTTTAAGCTATTGTACGCAAGACTGTCCGCGAGATCTTCCTTCGTCATAGCACATAATCCAGCTTCGAGCTTCGGGAAACCCATACTTCTAGACATCTCCCGGCAGACAGATAATTCTTTGTTATCAGGGAGGCAGTATAGGAAGTCATCTTCGTTTGTCCCATTGAACACTACTGCCCCCTTCGGATACTTTAACTCTCTAGCATAGTGATTCGCTTCATAAGTCTCTTCTTCAGATAATTTCTTCCCCGAAGCATGTCGCACGATGTAATCGCATGTGCTGGAAGGAGCTTCGGGGGCGGCAGTGTCAACTTCTTCAACCAAAGCTGGTTCTGATATTTTCTCAGTCTCCAAAGATTGTTCCTTGGTGGGCTCTGAAGGCCCAGCTTCAGTTTCAGCTTGTTGTTTCGAAGCTTCAGTAGACGCTTCTGCAAGTTCAACAGTTTTTTTTGGAGTTGTGCTTGAAGACTTAATTGTCTCCAAGACATCTAGTACGTTCACCATTCTTTTTCTTTTTGGGGTCACCAATGGGCCCTTTTGGTTTTTTTTTGTTTCGACATTTGCTGAAGGACTTAAGATTTCCGATGCTTTTGGCCCTTCAATCTTCGGTTTTTCTACTTTTTCTGCTGAAGGCGCTTCAGTTTCCTCTTCTATCTTCGGCACTGGAGTTGGTTCTGTAGCTTCAGAGGCCAGAGAGACTTCACCAATAAATTTTGGCACTGTGGCCGGCTCAATAAAACGCGCTCGGTGGGTGAGCACCTTCAACTTTTTCCTTTGCGGCGCCGGCTCACTAGTAGCACTCGTGGTAGCTTCTGTCGCAGGAGAAATATTTTTTCTTTTGCGACCCAATACCGGATAGTGATAGTCAGGGTAGACAAACCCGACTGCGTCAAATACCCGGTTGAGCCTTTTCTTCTTTCGGCCTCCGAAGGCTGCTGATAACGCAGTATTCTCGGCCTTCGAATATGCCCCAAGCAGTTCGTCACTTAATGTTTCAATGCTTTTCAACCAGTCATCATCAGGTTCAACAAACTTATCCGCATATTTGAATGTGTATTTCAGTCTGACCAGTCCGCCTTCGTCGGACTCTTTGATGGTCTCCTTCGGCATTTCCCACTTTCCTGCAAGTGGCCACACCCTGAAGGCAATATGCTCCTGGACCAAGTCCCTTGTCCCAATGAAAGAGCAGATTACGCCGAAGGCTCTTTGGCATCCCTCGGCTGCTTCATCCATTTCAACCTTCGGCCTTCGAAGTCCGAAGCGTTGCCAGATGGGGCGCATAATGATATTCTTGACATTTTCTTGCACTGTTAAGTCATTCTTTACATAGAACCACTCTGTCATCCAGGCTCCGGGCCACCTCTTCCGAAAGGTTGGCACAGGGCGGCTTGACCCGGAGCGGGCACCGAAGCTGTAACACCCAAAGTTGTTGTGATATTGTTCTTTCCCCCAGGGCTTCGTCTCATATAACAACTCATGAATGTTGCAAAAGCTTTTAGCATTTGGTTCTAAACCTTGGCTTCTCGCAGCCCAGACAAACAACCCCATTCTTATGATAGCTTCGGGAGTAATTTGATGAAGGTAGACTTGAAATGTCTTTAGGACTTCAACAACAAAGTTGCTTAGGGGGAATCGAAGCCCAGCCTTGAGAAAGCTTCGGAAGATTACGACTTCATCTTCTCCGGGGGTGGGAGAAGTCTTTTCTCCGGCATCAGCCCTCACAATAGATATATCTTGAAAATACCGCCCCCTCATATTATCAATATGACTCTGCTTAATAGTAGTTTTCCCGAAAACCGTGTGACTTGGCCGCCATGGTCGATCTTCGGACTCTTCCCCACCGCTTTCTACATCAAAACTGTCGCTGTCACCAGTATCTTCAGACAAACCTTCAAGAATTTCCTTGGTGATTTTCTCCGTATTGGTCTCCGCCATCGCTATAAGGAACCCCAAGTTCTTCTCTTCGTCGAGACTCAGCTTCGTCTCAGCAAGGATCTTCTTACCTTCAAACATCTTCGGAAACGCTAAAAAACTAATTTCAAGGCCGAAGCTTCAAAATCAAAAAGATCAGCAAATCTTAGTGCACAAGAGCTAAAAGTTTAGTGGGCCGAAGCAAATGGCAAGGGTGCGTACCAAATAAGTTTGCGGTATGATCTTATTTATACCCCCAGGGCGTTGAAAATTGAAAGACCCCGCTTGTCAGTGAATGTTGCTATTCTAGCAAAGGGAAGGTGTTTTTTCGGACCTTCGGCTCAAGGCCTTCGTCCATATCGCAATCTGAATTTATCATTAACAAATTAATATTGCGAGGGGCTAATGTTGGGGGCCTTCGTCCTCCGAAGGTCCTCAAAAACATGATTTGACAATGTTTTCCAAGTGGATTATGTAAACAGGTATCTTCGGACTCAGAACTATGATCATGAAGTACGGTCAGGACGAAGCCTGAACCAGACGAAGGGGGATTAAAATGGAGGACGGGCTGATTACCAAATTCCGCGAAGGATGGTGCACAGCCGAAGCTGTGCGCAGGGAAGCTTCGTCGCGATAGCAGAGAGGGGAACCGACTTAAAGATGAAAAGACTACTTAGGCCTCAACAGATTTCCATAAGTCATCAGCAAATGTAATGGACATGAATGTAATTTTGTATGGGATGTGTCTCACGCCTATAAATAGATGAACAGTACTCCCGTACTGTTCACGCTGACTTGGCATTTGCTTTTGCGTCACGCTTGTACTTTTTACCTTCTCTCAGGACCGAAGGTACATTTGTAATTTGAAATCATTTCTATTTTTCCATGTTAATAAAATAGAAATGATTCTATGATGATGTTTATATTATATTTCATGCTGTATATGAATCCTTCGTAATTACTTGTTATATTTACGAAGGTATGTCTCTTGTGACCTTCGTCCGAAACTCATTATTTCTCGAAGGGGAATAATGTTTTGAAGGACGAAGGACTTTAACACTTAACACTTTTTATGTTGCCTTGTTCTTAACTCTTAGCATTTGAGAACAAGTCCCCAACACAACATAAGAAGTAATGTAAACATTTAAATATTATCACAACGTCATTTCTATTTTATTATCATATAAAAATAGAAATGATTACAGATTACAAGTGTACCTTCGGATTGCAGGAAGGCAAAAGTACAAGGATGACGCAAAGCAAATGCCCCGTCAGCGTGATCAGTACGGGAGTACTGTTCATCTATTTATAGACGTGGGACGCAGCCCATGTAAAATTACATTCATGCTCATCATATTTGCTAATGACTTATGGGAGTCTATCAAGGCCTAAGTAGTCTTTTCATCTTTAGGTCGGTTCCCCGCTCTGCTATCGCGACGAAGCTTTCCTGCGCATAGCTTCGGCTGCGCACCATCCTTCGTACAGCATGGTAATCAGCTTATCCTTCATCCCAATCCCCCTTCGTCCGGCTTAGGCTTCGTCCTGACCGTATTCCATGTTCATAATCTGAGTCCGAAAATACCTGTTCATATAATTCACTTGGAAAACATTGTCAAATCTTGTTTTTGAGGACCTTCGGAGGACGAAGGCCCCCAACAAATACCGAAGGCAAACAGCTATGGATTTTTGACCAAGAAATGGTCTCCACCAGAAATCCAAGAATGTGATCTATGGCAAGGAAACATATGTGGAGTGAGGTGTACGAGCCTCTGGTCTATGATCAATGGCCACACAACCCCCATTTTTGTCGAAAATAGCCATGAACGACAATTTTCAATAATACCGATGACTAACACGTACAGATTTTTGACCAAGAAATGGTCTCCACCAAAAATCCAAGAATGTGATCTACGGCAAGGAAACATATGTGGGGTGAGGTGTACGAGCCTTTGGTCGATGATAAATGGCCACACAACCCCCATTTTTGTCGAAAATAGCCATGAACGACCATTTTCAACAATACCGATGGCTAACACGTACGGATTTTTGACCAATAAATGGTCTCTGCCAAAAATCCAAGAATGTGATCTATGGCAAGGAAACATATGTGGGGTGAGGTGTATAAGCCTTTGGTCGATGATAAATGGCCACACAAGCCCCATTTTTGTCGAAAATAGCCATGAACGACCATTTTCAATAATACCGAAGGCTAACACCTATAGATTTTTGACCAAGAAAATGGTCTCCACCAGAAATCCAAGAATGTGATCTATGGAAAGGAAACATATGTGAGGTGAGGTGTACTAGCCTCTAGTCGATGACAAATGGCCACACAACCCCCATTTTTGTCGAAAATAGCCATGAACGACCATTTTCAATAATACCAAAGGTTAACTCCTACGGATTTTTGACCAATAAATGGTCTCCAGCAGAAATCCAAGAATGTGATCTATGGCAGGGACACATATGTGTGGTGTGGTGTACAAGCCTCTGGTCGATGATCAATGGCCACACAACCCTCATTTTTGTCGAAAATAGCCATGAACGGCCCTTTTCAATAATACCGAAGGCTAACACGTACGGATTTTTGACCAAGAAATGGTCTCCACCAGAAATCCAAGAATGTGATCTATGAAAAGGAAACATATATGGGGTGAGGTGTACTAGCCTCTAGTCGATGTCAAATGGCCACACAACTCCCATTTTTGTCGAAAATAGCCATGAACGACCATTTTCAATAATATCGAAGGCTAACACCTACGGATTTTTGACCAATAAATGGTCTCCAGCAGAAATCCAAGAATGTGATCTATGGTAGAGAAACATATGTCGGGCGAGGTGTACGAGCCACTGGTCGATGATCAATGGCTACACAACCCCCATTTTTGTCGAAAATAGCCTTGAACGACCATTTTGAATAATACCGAAGGCAAACAGCTATGGATTTTTGACCAAGAAATGGTCTCCACCAGAAATCCAAGAATGTGATCTATGACAAGGAAACATATGTGGAGTGAGGTGTACGAGCCTCTAGTCTATGATCAATGGCCACACAACCCCCATTTTTGTCGAAAATAGCCATGAACGACAATTTTCAATATTACCGATGGCTAACACGTACAGATTTTTGACCAAGAAATGGTCTCCACCAAAAATCCAAGAGTGTGATCTATGGCAAGGAAACATATGTGGGGTGAGGTGTACGAGCCTTTGGTCGATGATAAATGGCCACACAACCCCCATTTTTGTCGAAAATAGCCATGAACGACCATTTTCAATAATACCGAAGGCTAACACCTACGGATTTTTGACCAAGAAATGGTCTCCACTAGAAATCCAAGAATGTGATCTATGGCAAGGAAACATATGTGGAGTGAGGTGTACGAGCCTCTGGTCTATGATCAATGGCCACACAACCCCCATTTTTGTCGAAAATAGCCATGAACGACCATTTTCAATAATACCGATGGCTAACACGTACAGATTTTTGACCAAGAAATGGTCTCCACCAAAAATCCAAGAATGTGATCTATGGCAAGGAAACATATGTGGGGTGAGGTGTACGAGCCCTTGGTCGATGATAAATGGCCACACAACCCCCATTTTTGTCGAAAATAGCCATGAACGACCATTTTCAATAATACCGAAGGCTAACACCTACGGATTTTTGACCAAGAAATGGTCTCCACTAGAAATCCAAGAATGTGATCTATGGCAAGGAAATATATGTGGGGTGTGGTGTACGAGCCTCTGGTCTATGATCAATGGCCACACAACTCCCATTTTTGTCGAAAATAGCCATGAACGACCATTTTCAACAATACCGATGGCTAACACGTACGGATTTTTGACCAAGAAATGGTCTCTGCGAAAAATCCAAGAATGTGATCTATGGCAAGGAAACATATGTGGGGTGAGGTGTATAAGCCTCTGGTCGATGAAAAATGGCCACACAAGCCCCATTTTTGTCGAAAATAGCCATGAACGACCATTTTCAATAATACCGAAGGCTAACACCTACAGATTTTTGACCAAGAAAATGGTCTCCACCAGAAATCCAAGAATGTGATCTATGGAAAGGAAACATATGTGGGGTGAGGTGTACTAGCCTCTAGTCGATGACAAATGGCCACACAACCCCCATTTTTGTCGAAAATAGCCATGAACGACCATTTTCAATAATACCAAAGGTTAACTCCAACGGATTTTTGACCAATAAATGGTCTCCAGCAGAAATCCAAGAATGTGATCTATGGTAGGGACACATATGTGGGGTGTGGTGTACGAGCCTCTGGTCGATGATCAATGGCCACACAACCCTCATTTTTGTCGAAAATAGCCATGAACGACCATTTTCAAGAATACCGAAGGCTAACACGTACGGATTTTTAACCAAGAAATGGTCTCCACCAGAAATCCAAGAATGTGATCTATGAAAAGGAAACATATATGGGGTGAGGTGTACTAGCCTCTAGTCGATGACAAATGGCCACACAACCCCCATTTTTGTCGAAAATAGCCATGAACGACCATTTTCAATAATATCAAAGGCTAACACCTACGGATTTTTGACCAATAAATGGTCTCCAGCAGAAATCCAAGAATCTGATCTATGGCAGGGACACATATGTGGGGTGAGGTGTACGAGCCTCTGGTCGATGATCAATGGCTACATAACCCCCATTTTTGTCGAAAATAGCCTTGAACGACCATTTTGAATAATACCGAAGGCAAACAGCTATGGATTTTTGACCAAGAAATGGTCTCCACCAGAAATCCAAGAATGTGATCTATGGCAAGGAAACATATGTGGAGTGAGGTGTACGAGCCTCTGGTCTACGATCAATGGCCACACAACCCCCATTTTTGTCGAAAATAGCCATGAACGACAATTTTCAATAATACCGATGACTAACACGTACAGATTTTTGACCAAGAAATGGTCTCCACCAAAAATCCAAGAATGTGATCTATGGCAAGGAAACATATGTGGGGTGAGGTGTACGAGTCTTTGGTCGATTATAAATGGCCACACAACCCCCATTTTTGTCGAAAATAGCCATGAACGACCATTTTCAACAATACCGATGGCTAACACATACGGATTTTTGACCAATAAATGGTCTCTGCCAAAAATCCAAGAATGTGATCTATGGCAAGGAACATATGTGGGGTGAGGTGTATAAGCCTTTGGTCGATGATAAATGGCCACACAAGCCCCATTTTTGTCGAAAATAGCCATGAACGACCATTTTCAATAATACCGAAGGCTAACACCTATAGATTTTTGACCAAGAAAATGGTCTCCACCAGAAATCCAAGAATGTGATCTATGGAAAGGAAACATATGTGGGGTGAGGTGTACTAGCCTCTAGTCGATGACAAATGGCCACACAACCCCCATTTTTGTCGAAAATAGCCATGAACGACCATTTTCAATAATACCAAAGGTTAACTCCTACGGATTTTTGACCAATAAATGGTCTCCAGCAGAAATCCAAGAATGTGATCTATGGCAGGGACACATATGTGGGGTGTGGTGTACGAGCCTCTGGTCGATGATCAATGGCCACACAACCCTCATTTTTGTCGAAAATAGCCATGAATGACCCTTTTCAATAATACCGAAGGCTAACACGTACAGATTTTTTACCAAGAAATGGTCTCCACCAGAAATCCAAGAATGTGATCTATGAAAAGGAAACATATATGGGGTGAGGTGTACTAGCCTCTAGTCGATGATAAATGGCCACACAACCCCCATTTTTGTCGAAAATAGCCATGAACGACCATTTTCAATAATATCGAAGGCTAACACCTACGGATTTTTGACCAATAAATGGTCTCCAGCAGAAATCCAAGAATGTGATCTATGGCAGGGACACATATGTCGGGCGAGGTGTACGAGCCACTGGTCGATGATCAATGGCTACACAACCCCCATTTTTGTCGAAAATAGCCTTGAACGACCATTTTGAATAATACCGAAGGCAAACAGCTATGGATTTTTGACCCAGAAATGGTCTCCACCAGAAATCCAAGAATGTGATCTATGACAAGGAAACATATGTGGAGTGAGGTGTACGAGCCTCTAGTCTATGATCAATGGCCACACAACCCCCATTTTTGTCGAAAATAGCCATGAACGACAATTTTCAATATTACCGATGGCTAACACGTACAGATTTTTGACCAAGAAATGGTCTCCACCAAAAATCCAAGAATGTGATCTATGGCAAGGAAACATTTGTGGGGTGAGGTGTACGAGCCTTTGGTCGATGATAAATGGCCACACAACCCCCATTTTTGTCGAAAATAGCCATGAACGACCCTTTTCAATAATACCGAAGGCTAACACCTACGGATTTTTGATCAAGAAATGGTCTCCACTAGAAATCCAAGAATGTGATCTATGGCAAGGAAACATATGTGGGGTGTGGTGTACGAGCCTCTGGTCTATGATCAATGGCCACACAACCCCCATTTTTGTCGAAAATAGCCATGAACGACCATTTTCAACATTACCGATGGCTAACACGTACGGATTTTTGACCAAGAAATGGTCTCTGCCAAAAATCCAAGAATGTGATCTATGGCAAGGAAACATATGTGGGGTGAGGTGTATAAGCATTTGGTCGATGATAAATGGCCACACAAGCCCCATTTTTGTCGAAAATAGCCATGAACGACCATTTTCAATAATACCGAAGGCTAACACCTATAGATTTTTGACCAAGAAATGGTCTCCACCAGAAATCCAAGAATGTGATCTATGTAAAGGAAACATATGTGGGGTGAGGTGTACTAGCCTCTAGTCGATGACAAATGGCCACACAACCCCCATTTTTGTCGAAAATAGCCATGAACGACCATTTTCAATAATACCAAAGGCTAACACCTACGGATTTTTGACCAATAATTGGTCTCCAGCAAAAATCCAAGAATGTGATCTATGGCAGGGACACATATGTGGGGTGAGGTGTACGAGCCTCTGGTCAATGATCAATGGCCACACAACCCCCATTTTTGTCGAAAATAGCAATGAACGACCATTTTCAATAATACCGAAGACAAACAGCTACGGATTTTTGACCAAGAAATGGTCTCCACCAGAAATCCAAGAATGTGATCTATGGCAAGCAAACATATGTGGGGTGAGGTATACGAGCCTCTGGTCGATGATAAATGCCACACAATCCCCATTTTTGTCGAAAATAGCCATGAACGACCATTTTCAATAATACCGAAGGCTAACACCTATGGATTTTTGACCAAGAAATGGTCTCCACCAGAAATCCAAGAATGTGGTCTATGGAAAGGAAACATATGTGGGGTGAGGTGTACGAGCCTCTGGTCGATGATCAATGGCCACACAACCCCATTTTTGTCAAAAATAGCCATGAACGACCATTTTCAATGACACTGAAGGCTAACACCTATGGATTTTTTACCAAGAAATGGTCTCCACCAAAAATCAAGAATGTGGTCTATGGCAAGGAAATAAATGTAGGGTGAGGCGTATGAGCCTCTGGTCGATGATCAATGGCCACACAACCCCCATTTTTGTCGAAAATAGCCATGAACGACCATTTTCAATAATACCGAAGGCTAACACCTACGGATTTTTGACCAAGAAATGGTCTCCACCAGAAATCCAAGAATGTGATCTATGGCAAGGAAACATATGTGGGGTGAGCTGTACGAGCCTCTGGTCGATGATCAGTGGCCACGCAACCCCCATTTTTGTCGAAAATAGACATGAACGACATTTTCAATAATACCGAAGGCTAACATGTACGGATTTTTGACCAAGAAATGGTCTCCACCAAAAATCCAAGAATGTGATATATGGCAAGGAAACATATGTGGGGTGAGGTGTATGAGCCTTTGGTCGGTGATCAATGGCCACACAATGTCCATTTTTATCGAAAATAGCCATGAACGACAATTTTCAATAATACCGAAGGCTAACACGTATGGATTTTTTACCAAGAAATGGTCTCCACCAGAAATCCAAGAATGTGATCTATGGCAAGGAAACATATATGGGGTGAGGTATACGAGCCTCTGGTTGATGATAAATGGCCACAAATCCCCCATTTTTGTCGAAAATAGCCATGAACTACCATTTTCAATAATACCAAAGGCTAACACCTATTGATTTTTGACCAAGATATGGTCTCCACCAGAAATCCAAGAATGTGGTCTATGGCAAGGAGACATATCTGGGGTGTGGTGTACGAGCCTCAGGTCGATGATCAATGGCCACACAACCCCATTTTTGTCGAAAATAGCCATGAACGACCATTTTCAATGACACTAAAGGCTAACACCTACAAATTTTGACCAAGAAATGGTCTCCACCATAAATCCAAGAATGTGATCTATAGCAAGGAAACATATGTGTAGTGAGGTGTATGAGCTTCTGGTCGAAGATAAATGGCCACACAACCCCCATTTTGTCGAAAATAGCCATGAACGACCATTTTCAATAATACTGAAGGCTAACACCTATGGATTTTTGACCAAGAAATGGTCTACACCTGAAATCCAAGAATGTGATCAATGGCAAGGAAACATATGTGGGGTGATGTGTACGAGCCTCTGGTCGATGATAAATGGCCACACGACCCCCTTTTTGTCGAAAATAGCCATGAACGACCATTTTCAATAACACTGAAGGCGAACACCTACGGATTTTTGACCAAGAAATGGTCTCCACCAGAAATCCAAGAATGTGATCTATGGCAAGGAAACATATGTGGGGTGAGGTGTATGAGCCTCTGGTCGATGATCAATGGCCATACAACGCCCATTTTTGTCAAAAATAGCCATGAACAACCATTTTCAATAATACTGAAGGCTAACGCGTACGGATTTTTGACCAAGAAATGGTCTCCACAAGAAATCCAAGAACGTGATCTATGGCAAGGAAACATATGTGGGGTGAGGTGTACGAGCCTCGGGTCGATGATCAATGGCCACACAACCCCCATTTTTGTCAAAAATAGCCATGAACGACCATTTTCAGTAATACCGAAGGCGAACACCTACGGATTTTTGACCAAGAAATGGTCTCCACCAGAAATCCAAAATGTGATCTATAGCAAGGAAACATATGTGGGGTGAGGTGTATGAGCCTCTGGTCGATGATCAATGGCCACACAATGCCCATTTTTGTCAAAAATAGCCATGAACGACCATTTTCAATAATACTAAAGGCTAACACGTATGGATTTTTGACCAAGAAATGGTCTCCACCAGAAATCCAAGAATGTGATCTATGGCAAGGAAACATTTGTGGGGTGAGGTGTACGAGCCTCTAGTCGATGACCAGTGGCCACACAACCCCCATTTTTGTCGAAAATAGCCATGAACGACCATTTTCAATAATACCGAAAGCTAACACCTACGGATTTTTGACCAAGAAATGGTCTACACCTGAAATCCAAGAATGTGATCAATGGCAAGGAAACATATGTGGGGTGAGGTGTACGAGCCTCTGGTCGATGATAAATGGCCACACAACCCCAATTTTTGTCGAAAATAGCCATGAACGACGATTTTCAATAACACCGAAGGCTAACATCTACTGATTTTTGACCAAGAAATGGTCTCCACCAGAAATCCAAGAATGTGGTCTATGGCAAAGAAACATATGTGAGGTGAGGTGTATGAGCCTCTGGTCGATGATCAATGGCCACACAACCCCATTTTTGTCGAAAATAGCCATGAACGATCATTTTCAATGACACTGAAGGCTAACACCTACGAATTTTTGACGAAGAAATGGTATCCACCATAAATCCAAGAATGTGATCTATGGCAAGAAAACATATGTGTAGTGAGGTGTATGAGCCTCTAGTCGAAGATCAATGGCCACACAACCCCCATTTTTATCGAAAATAGCCATGAACAACCATTTTCAATAATACCGAAGGCTAACATATTCAGATTTTTGACCAAGAAATGGTCTCCACCAGAAATCCAAGAATGTGATCTATGGCAAGAAAACATATGTGGGGTGAGGTATATGAGCCTCTGGTCGATGATCACTGGCACACAACCACCATTTTTGTCGAAAATAGCCATGAACGACCATTTTCAATAATAACGAAGGCTAATACGTACGGATTTTTGACCAAGCAATGGTCTCCACCAGAAATCCAAGAATGTGATCTATGGCAAGGAAACATATGTGGGGTGCGGTGTACGAGCCTCTGGTCGATGACAAATGGCCACACAACCCCCATTTTTGTCGAAAATAGCCATGAACGACAATTTTCAATAATACCGAAGGCTTACACATACGGATTTTTGACCAAGAAATGGTCTCCACAAGAAATCCAAGAATGTGATCTATGGCAAGGAAACATATGTGGGGTGAGGTGTATGAGCCTCTGGTCGATGATCAATGGCCACACAACCCCCATTTTTGTCAAAAATAGCCATGAACGACCATTTTCAGTAATTCCGAAGGCGAACACCTACGGATTTTTGACCAAGAAATGGTCTCCACCAGAAATCCAAGAATGTGATCTATGGCAAGGAAACATATGTGGGGTGAGGTGTATGAGCCTCTAGTTGTTGATAAATGGCCACACAACGCCCATTTTTGTCAAAAATAGCCATTAACGACCATTTTCAATAATACCGAAGGCTAACACGTACGGATTTTTGACCAAGAAATGGTCTCCACAAGAAATCCAAGAATGTGATCTATGGCAAGGAAACATATGTGGGGTAAGGTGTACGAGCCTCTGGTCGATGATCAATGGCCACACAACCCCCATTTTTGTCAAAATAGCCATGAACAACCATTTTCAGTAATACCGAAGGCGAACACCTACGGATTTTTGACCAAGAAATGGTCTCCACCAGAAATCCAAGAACGTGATCTATGGCAAGGAAACATATGTGGGGTGAGGTGTATGAGCCTCTGGTCGATGATCAATGGCCACATAATGCCCATTTTTGTCAAAAATAGCCATGAACGACCATTTTCAATAATACTGAAGGCTAACACGTACGGATTTTTTACCAAGAAATGGTCTCCACCAGAAATCCAAGAATATGATCTATGTCAAGGAAACATTTGTGGGGTGAGGTGTACGAGCCTCTAGTCGATGACCAGTGGCCACACAACCCTCATTTTTGTCGAAACTAGCCATGAACGACCATTTTCGATAATACAGAAGGCTAACACCTACAGATTTTTGACCAAGAAATGGTCTACACCTGAAATCCAAGAATGTGATCAATGGCAAGGAAACATATGTGGGGTGAGGTGTACGAGCCTCTGGTCGATGATAAATGGCCACACAACCCCCATTTTTGTCGAAAATAGCCATGAACGACCATTTTCAATAATACCGAAGGCTAACACCTACAGATTTTTTACCAAGAAATGGTCTCCTCCAGAAATCCAATAATGTGATCTATGGCAAGGAAACATATGTGGGGTGAGGTGTACGAGCCTCTGGTCGATGATCAATTGCCACACAGCCCCCATTTTTGTCGAAAATAGCCATGAACGACCATTTTTAGTAATACCGAAAGGCGAACACCTACGGATTTTTGACCAAGAAATGGTCTCCACAAGAAATCCAAGAATGTGATCTATGGCAAGGAAACATATGTGGGGTGAGGTGTACGAGCCTCTGGTCGATGACCAGTGGCCACACATCCCCCATTTTTGTCAAAAATAGCCATGAACGACCATTTTCAGTAATACCGAAGGCGAACACCTACGAATGTTTGACCAAGAAATGGTCTCCACCAGAAATCCAAAAATGTGATCTATGGCAAGGAAACATATGTGGGGTGAGGTGTATGAGCCTCTGGTCGATGATCAATGGCCACACAACGCCCATTTTTGTCGAAAATAGCCATGAACGACCATTTTCAATAATACCGAAAGTTAACACGTACGAATTTTTGACCAAGAAATGGTCTCCACCAGAAATCCAAGAATGTGATCTATGGCAAGGAAACATTTGTGGGGTGAGGTGTACGAGCCTCTAGTCGATGACAAGTGGCCACACAACCCCCATTTTTTTTGAAAATAGCCATGAACGACCATTTTCAATAATACCGAAGGCTAACACCTACGGATTTTTGACCAAGAAATGGTCTCCTCCAGAAATCCAAGAATGTGGTCTATGGCAAGGAAACATATGTGGGGTGAGGCGTATGAGCCTCTGGTCGATGATTAATGGCCACACAACCCCCATTTTTGTCGAAAATAGCCATGAACGACCATTTTCAGTAATACCGAAGGCTAACACCTACGGATTTTTGACCAAGAAATGGTCTCCACCAAAAATCCAAGAATGTGGTCTATGGCAAGGAAACATATGTGGGGTGAGCTGTACAAGCCTCTGGTCGATGATAAATGGCCACACAACCCCAATTTTTGTCGAAAATAGCCATGAATGACGATTTTCAATAACACTGAAGGCTAACACCTACTGATTTTTGACCAAGAAATGGACTCCACCAGAAATCCAAGAATGTGGTCTATGGCAAGGAAACATATGTGAGGTGAGGTGTATGAGCCTCTGGTCGATGATCAATGGCCACACAACCCCATTTTTGTCGAAAATAGCCATGAACGATCATTTTCAATGACACTGAAGGCTAACACCTACGGATTTTTGACCAAGAAATGGTCTCCACCATAAATCCAAGAATGTGATCTATGGCAAGAAAACATATGTGCAGTGAGGTGTATGAGCCTCTGGTCGAAGATCAATGGCCACACAACCCCCATTTTTATCGAAAATAGCTATGAACGTCCATTTTCAATAATACCGAAGGCTAACATATTCAGATTTTTGACCAAGAAATGGTCTCCACTAGAAATCCAAGAATGTGATCTATGGCAAGGAAACATATGTGGGGTGAGGTATATGAGCCTCTGGTCGATGATAAATGGCACACAACCCCCATTTTTGTCGAAAATAGCCATGAACGACCATTTTCAATAATACCGAAGGCTAATACGTACGGATTTTTGACCAAGAAATGGTCTCCACCAGAAATCCAAGAATGTGATCTATGACAAGGAAACATATGTGGGGTGAGGTGTACGAGCCTATGGTCGATGACAAATGGCCACACAACCCCCATTTTTGTCGAAAATAGCCATGAACGACCATTGTCAATAATACCGAAGGCTAACACATACGGATTTTTGACCAAGAAATGGTCTCCACAAAAAATCCAAGAATGTGATCTATGGCAAGGAAACATATGTGGGGTGAGGTGTACGAGCCTCTGGTCGTTGATCAATGGCCACACAACCCCCATTTTTGTCAAAAATAGCCATGAACGACCATTTTCAGTAATACCGAAGGCGAACACCTACGGATTTTTGACCAAGAAATGGTCTCCACCAGAAATCTAAGAATGTGATCTATGGCAAGGAAACATATGTGGGGTGAGGTGTATGAGCCTCTGGTCGATGATCAATGGCCACACAACGCCCATTTTTGTCAAAAATAGCCATGAACGACCATTTTCAATAATACCGAAGGCTAACACGTACGGATTTTTGACCAAGAAATGGTCTCCACAAGAAATCCAAGAATGTGAATTATGGCAAGGAAACATATGTGGGGTGAGGTGTACGAGCCTCTGGTCGATGATCAATGGCCACACAACCCCCATTTTTGTCAAAATAGCCATGAACGACCATTTTCAGTAATACCGAAGGCGAACACCTATGGATTTTTGACCAAGAAATGGTCTCCACCAGAAATCCAAGAATGTGATCTATGGCAAGAAAACATATGTGTAGTGAGGTGTATGAGCCTCTAGTCGAAGATCAATGGCCACACAACCCCCATTTTTATCGTAAATAGCCATGAACGTCCATTTTCAATAATACCGAAGGCTAACATATTCTGATTTTTGACCAAGAAATGGTCACCACCAGAAATCCAAGAATGTGATCTATGGCAAGGAAACATATGTGGGGTGAGGTATATGAGCCTCTGGTCGATGATCAATGGCACACAACCCCCATTTTTGTCGAAAATAGCCATGAACGACCATTTTCAATAATACCGAAGGCTAACACGTACGGATTTTTGACCAAGAAATGGTCTCCACCAGAAATCCAAGAATGTGATCTATGGCAAGGAAACATATGTGGGGTGAGGTGTACGAGCC
This sequence comes from Zea luxurians, assembly GCA_029449295.1. Taxonomy (NCBI): domain Eukaryota; kingdom Viridiplantae; phylum Streptophyta; class Magnoliopsida; order Poales; family Poaceae; genus Zea; species Zea luxurians. The sequence continues at coordinate 182,874 of JAOPSE010001051.1, forward strand.
TATGGTCGATGACAAATGGCCACACAACCCCCATTTTTGTCGAAAATAGCCATGAACGACCATTTTCAATAATACCGAAGGCTAACACATACGGATTTTTGACCAAGAAATGGTCTCCACAAGAAATCCAAGAATGTGATCTATGGCAAGGAAACATATGTGGGGTGAGGTGTACGAGCCTCTGGTCGTTGATCAATGGCCACACAACCCCCATTTTTGTCAAAAATAGCCATGAACGACCATTTTCAGTAATACCAAAGGCGAACACCAACGGATTTTTGACCAAGAAATGGTCTCCACCAGAAATCCAAGAATGTGATCTATGGCAAGGAAACATATGTGGGGTGAGGTGTATGAGCCTCTGGTCGATGATCAATGGCCAGACAACGCCCATTTTTGTCAAAAATAGCCATGAACGACCATTTTCTATAATACCGAAGGCTAACACGTACGGATTTTTGACCAAGAAATGGTCTCCACAAAAAATCCATGAATGTGATCTATGGCAAGGAAACATATGTGGGGTGAGGTGTACGAGCCTCTGGTCGATGATCAATGGCCACACAACCCCCATTTTTATCAAAATAGCCATGAACGACCATTTTCAGTAATACCGAAGGCGAACACCTAGCGGATTTTTGACCAAGAAATGGTCTCCACCAGAAATCCAAGAATGTGATCTATGGCAAGGAAACATATGTGGGGTGAGGTGTATGAGCCTCTGGTCGATGATCAATGGCCACACAATGCCCATTTTTGTCAAAAATAGCCATGAACGACCATTTTCAATAATACTGAAGGCTAACACGTACGGATTTTTGACCAAGAAATGGTCTCCACCAGAAATCCAAGAATATGATCTATGGCATGGAAACATTTGTGGGGTGAGGTGTACGAGCCTCTAGTCGATGACCAGTGGCCACACAACCCCCATTTTTGTCGAAAATAGCCATGAACGACCATTTTCAATAATACCGAAGGCTAACACCTACCGATTTTTGACCAAGAAATGGTCTCCATAAGAAATCCAAGAATGTGATCTATGGCAAGGAAACATATGTGGGGTGAGGTGTACGAGCCTCTGGTCGATGATCAATGGCCACACAACCCCCATTTTTGTCAAAAATAGCCATGAACAACCATTTTCAGTAATACCGAAGGCGAACACCTACGGATTTTTGACCAAGAAATGGTCTCCACCAGAAATCCAAGAATGTGATCTATGGCAAGGAAACATATGTGGGGTGAGGTGTATGAGCCTCTGGTCGATGATCAATGGCCAAACAACGCTCATTTTTGTCAAAAATAGCCATGAACGACCATTTTCAATAATACCGAAAGATAACACGTACAGATTTTTGACCAAGAAATGGTCTCCACAAGAAATCCAAGAATGTGATCTATGGCAAGGAAACATATGTGGGGTGAGGTGTACGAGCCTCTGGTCGATGATCAATGGCCACACAACCCCTATTTTTGTCAAAATAGCCATGAACGACCATTTTCAGTAATACCGAAGGCGAACACCTACGGATTTTTGACCAAGAAATGGTCTCCACCAGAAATCCAAGAATGTGATCTATGGCAAGGAAACATATGTGGGGTGAGGTGTATGAGCCTCTGGTCGATGATCAATGGCCACACAATGCCCATTTTTGTCAAAAATAGCCATGAACGACCATTTTCAGTAATACCGAAGGCGAACACCTACGAATTTTTGACCAAGAAATGGTCTCCACCAGAAATCCAAGAATATGATCTATGGCAAGGAAACATTTGTGGGGTGAGGTGTACGAGCCTCTAGTCGATGACCAGTGGCCACACAACCCCCATTTTTGTCGAAAATAGCCATGAACGACCATTTTCGATAATACCGAAGGCTAACACCTACGGATTTTTGACCAAGAAATGGTCTCCACCAGAAATCCAAGAATGTGATCAATGGCAAGGAAACATATGTGGGGTGAGGTGTACGAGCCTCTGGTCGATGATAAATGGCCACACAACCCCCATTTTTGTCGAAAATAGCCATGAACGACCATTTTCAATAATACCGAAGGCTAACACCTACGGATTTTTGACCAAGAAATGGTCTCCTCCAGAAATACAAGAATGTGATCTATGGCAAGGAAACATATGTGGGGTGAGGTGTACGAGCGTCTGGTCGATGATCAATTGCCACACAACCCCCATTTTTGTCGAAAATAGCCATGAACGACCATTTTCAGTAATATCGATGGCCAACACGTACGGATTTTTGACCAAGAAATGGTCTCCACCAAAAATCCAAGAATGTGATCTATGGCAAGGAAACCTATGTGGGGTGAGGTGTAGGAGCTTTTGGTCGATGATAAATGGCCACACAGCCCCCATTTTTGTCGAAAATAGCCATGAATGACCATTTTCAATAATACCGAAGGCTAACACCTACAGATTTTTGACCAAGAAATGGTCTCCACTAGAAATCCAAGAATGTGATCTATGGCAAGGAAACATATGTGGGGTGAGGTATGCAAGCCTCTAGTCGATGATAAATGGCCACACATCGCCCATTTTTGTCGAAAAAAGCCATGAACGACCATTTTCAATAATACCGAAGGCTAATACCTATGGATTTTTGACCAAGAAATGGTCTCCACCAGAAATCCAACAATGTGGTCTATGGCAAGGAAACATATGTGGGGTGTGGTGTACGAGCCTCTAGTCGATGATCAATGGCCACACAACCCCATTTTTGTCGAAAATAGCCATGAACGACCATTTTCAATGACACTGAAGGCTAACACCTATGGATTTTTGACCAAGAAATGGTCTCCACCATATATCAAATAATGTGATCTATGACAAGGAAACATATGTGTAGTGAGGTGTATGAGCCTCTGGTCGAAGATCAATGGCCACACAACCCCCATTTTTGTCGAAAATAGCCATGAACGACCATTTTCAATAATACCGAAGGCTAACACCTACGGATTTTTGACCAAGAAATGGTCTTCTCCAAAAATCCAAGAATGTGATCTATATCAAGGAAACATATGTGGGGTGAGGTGTAAGAGCCTCTGGTCGATGATCAATTGCCACACAACCCCCATTTTTGTCGAAAATAGCCATGAAGTACCATTTTCAGTAATACTCAAGGCTAACACCTATGGATTTTTGACCAAGAAATGGTCACCAACAAAAATCCAAGAATGTGGTCTATGGCAAGGAAACATACGTGGGGTGAGGTGTACGAGCCTCTGGTCGATGATCAATGGCCACACAACCCCCATTTTTGTTGAAAATAGCCATGAACGACCATTTTCAATAATACCGAAGGCTAACACCTACGGATTTTTGACCAAGAAATGGTCTCCACCAGAAATCCCAGAATGTGATCTATGGCAAGGAAACATATGTGGGGTGAGCTGTACGAGCCTCTGGTCGATGATCAGTGGCCACACAACCCCCATTTTTGTCGAAGAAAGACATGACCGACCATTTTCAATAATACCGAAGGCTAACACGTACGGATTTTTGACCAAGAAATGGCCTGCACCAAAAATCCAAGAATGTGATATATGGCAAGGAAACATATGTGGGGTGAGGTGTATGAGCCTCTGGTCGGTGATCAATGGCCACACAATGCCCATTTTTATCGAAAATAGCCATGAACGACAATTTTCAATAATACCAAAGGCTAACACATACGGATTTTTGACCAAGAAATGGTCTCCACCAGAAATCCAAGAATGTGATCTATGGCAAGGAAACATATGTGGGGTGAGGTATACGAGCCTCTGGTCGATGATAAATGGCCACACATCCCCCATTTTTGTCGAAAATAGCCATGAACGACCATTTTCAATTATACCGAAGACTAACACCTACGGAGTTTTGACCAAGAAATGGTCTCCACTAGAAATCCAAGAATGTGATCTATGGCAAGGAAACATATGTGGGGTGTGGTGTACGAGCCTCTGGTCTATGATCAATGGCCACACAACTCCCATTTTTGTCGAAAATAGCCATGAACGACCATTTTCAACAATACCGATGGCTAACACGTACGGATTTTTGACCAAGAAATGGTCTCTGCCAAAAATCCAAGAATGTGATCTATGGCAAGGAAACATATGTGGGGTGAGGTATACGAGCCTCTGGTCGATGATAAATGGCCACACAACCCCCATTTTTGTCGAAAATAGCCATGAACGACCATTTTCAATAATACCGAAGGCTAACACCTACGGATTTTTGACCAAGAAATGGTCTCCTCCAGAAATACAAGAATGTGATCTATGGCAAGGAAACATATGTGGGGTGAGGTGTACGAGCGTCTGGTCGATGATCAATTGCCACACAACCCCCATTTTTGTCGAAAATAGCCATGAACGACCATTTTCAGTAATATCGATGGGTAACACGTACGGATTTTTGACCAAGAAATGGTCTCCACCAAAAATCCAAGAATGTGATCTATGGCAAGGAAACCTATGTGGGGTGAGGTGTAGGAGCTTTTGTCGATGATAAATGGCCACACAACCCCCATTTTTGTCGAAAATAGCCATGAATGACCATTTTCAATAATACCGAAGGCTAACACCTACAGATTTTTGACCAAGAAATGGTCTCCACCAGAAATCCAAGAATGTGATCTATGGCAAGGAAACATATGTGGGGTGAGCTGTACGAGCCTCTGGTCGATGATCAGTGGCCACACAACCCCCATTTTTGTCGAAAAAAGACATGACCGACCATTTTCAATAATACCGAAGGCCAACACGTACGGATTTTTGACCAAGAAATGGCCTGCACCAAAAATCCAAGAATGTGATATATGGCAAGGAAACATATGTGGGGTGAGGTGTATGAGCCTCTGGTCGGTGATCAATGGCCACACAATGCCCATTTTTATCGAAAATAGCCATGAACGACAATTTTCAATAATACCAAATGCTAACACATACGGATTTTTGACCAAGAAATGGTCTCCACCAAAAATCCAAGAATGTGAGCTATGGTAAGGAAACATATGTGGGGTGAGGTATACGAGCCTCTGGTTGATGATAAATGGCCACACATCCCCCATTTTTGTCGAAAATAGCCATGAACGACCATTTTAAATTATACCGAAGGCTAACACCTATGGATTTTTTACCAAGAAATGGTCTCCACCAGAAATCCAAGAATGTGGTCTATGGCAAGGAAACATATGTGGCGTGTGGTGTACGAGCCTCTAGTCGATGATCAATGGCCACACAACCCCATTTTTGTCGAAAATAGCCATGAACGACCATTTTCAATGACACTGAAGGCTAACACCTATGGACTTTTGACCAAGAAATGGTCTCCACCATAAATCCAAGAATGTGATCTATGGCAAGGAAATATATGTGTAGTGAGGTGTATGAGCCTCTGGTCGAAGATCAATGGCCACACAACCCCTATTTTTGTCGAAAATAGCCATGAACGACCATTTTCAATAATACCGAAGGCTAACACCTACGGATTTTTGACCAAGAAATGGTCTACACCTGAAATCCAAGAATGTGATGAATGGCAAGGAAACATATGTGGGGTGAGGTCTACGAGCCTCTGGTCGATGATAAATGGCCACATAACCCCCATTTTAGTCGAAAATAGCCATGAACGACCATTTTCAATAATACCGAAGGCTAACACCTACAGATTTTTGACCAAGAAATGGTCTCCTCCAGAAATCCAAGAATGTGATCTATAGCAAGGAAACATATGTGGGGTGAGGTGTACGAGCCTCTGGTCGATCACTACAGCAATCCAAAGCATCCTCGTCGGCTACCTTAATTCCCGTCGGCCTGCGTGCGGGCCGACGGGATTTAATTAATCCCCGTCGGCCAGAATAAGGCCGACGAGGATTAATAAATTCCCGTCGGCCAGTCAACGTAGCTGACGGGGATTAATTAACTCTCATCGGCCCGCGTAAAGCCGACGGCGATTAAATAACTTCCGTCGGCCGCGCCGCCAGGCCGACGTGAGTTATTCAAAATAACCACTGCCGTGGACCTTTCTTCTTCCTTTCTGTTTCTTTCACCACTCTCTACGCCGTGCCCGCGCCCCGCGTCGCCGTGCTGCCTGCGCCCGCCTGCACGCCGCCGGTCCGACATTGCCGCCCCGCCGCCGTTCCGACATCGCCGTCCCGCCACCGTCCCGCCGCCCACGGCCGCGCCCCGCGCCCACGGCCGTCGCCCCCGAGCCCACGGCCGCCGGTCCCATGCCGCGCCCCGCGCCCACGGCCGCCGCCCCTGCCCGGGCGCCCGACGACCGCCGCCGAACGCCGTTGCCCAACGCCGTCGCCCGCCCAACGCTGTCACCCGCCGCCGTCCACGGTAGCCGCGGCTTCCCCACATCGACGTCGTCCACCGACGTCGTCCACCGACGTCGTCCACCACCGTCGTCCATGCAAAGCGAGCGAGGTATATTATATATATTGTAATGTTTTATTTTCGTCGGTTTTTTATGGCCGACGGGAGTTAACTGTTATGTGATTAAATTTTGTTTAAATTTGTTAATTAACAGTGTTAGTAGTCTTCATATTTTTAATTTTATGTTGCAAATATAAAATGTGTTGTTTAATGTTATTAGTTAATGAATTGGATGATATGTTATGTATATATATAGATGTATGTGTGACATTTATGTTATGTATATATATAGTTATGTTATGTATATATATATAGTTTAACTACTTATCTATAGATGTATGTGTGACGTTTATAAACATGAATGTCTCACACACGCAATTCTTACTCGTACACACAGCCGCAATAATGGGTGATAGCTATAAGGTCTGGTATCTCCACGGGGAGTCATGCCTTGAACGAGCAGCAGAAGTAGAAGTTGATGACGGTGAAGATGATGTTGATAGGATGGACCAGATGCTTGAGGATCTGCAGCCTGAACTGGCACCAGATCATCATGATTCACCTACACCGGAGGTTCAAAAGTTCTTCGACCTACTTAAAGCGTCAGAAGAGCCTCTTCACGGGCACACTGACGTGACCGTACTCGAATTCGTGACCCGGCTGATGTCAATCAAGTCCAAGTTTGCATTCTCAATTAATTGTTACAAGGAGCTTGTGGATTTGATTAGCGAGGTTCTTCCTACGGGTCACAAGATGCCCAAAGACATGTACCAGTCCAAGAAATTGCTTGAAGGTCTTGGTATGGAGTATGAGAAGATTGATGTTTGCCAAGACAACTGTATGCTTTTTTGGAAGGAACATGGCAGAGAACAGAAATGCTTATAATGTGGGAAGTCGAGGTACGTGGAGCTTGTAAATGAAGATGGGGAGAAGGTGGTGACAAAGGTTGCACATAAACAGCTTCGGTACATGCCTCTCACTCTTAGAGTGAAACGTTTGTTTCTCTCGAGAAAGACCGCTATGCACATGAGGTGGCATAAAGATTGTACGGACAGACAAGATGGGTTAATGGTGCACCCGTCAGATGGTGATGCATGGAAGGCTCTTGACAAATTTGATCCAAATTTTGCTAGCGATGCAAGAAATGTTCGTATCGGCTTGGCAACTGATGCTTTCACGCCGTTCAATATGACCGCTGCGTCGTATTCATGTTGGCCTGTCATTGCCATACCGTACAACATTCCACCTGCTCTTTGCATGAAATATGAGTTTATGTTCCTATCTTGTTATACCTGGGCCTAAGCATCCTGGCGTACGCCTCAATGTGATGCTTCAACCACTGATTGGAGAGTTAAAGAAGCTATGGCAAGGTGTGGAAGCCTATGACTGCTTCAAGAAGCAGAAATTCAATCTTCGTGTTACATATCTATTCTCGGTTCATGATTTTATGGCGTATGGTATTTTCTCTGGATGGAGCGTGCATGGTAGATTGACGTGTCCTTATTGTGCTAAAGATACAGATTGTTTTCGTCTTAGTGCTGGTGGCAAGATATGTTACTTTGATTGCCATAGATGTTTTCTACCCTTCAATCACCCCTTCAGAAGGCAGAGAAAGGAATTTAGGAAGGGCACCATCGTCACGAAGGGACCGCCCAAGCAACGTAGTGGGATAGAAATTACAGAAGAGCATATGAAACTTGTCCTAGACGAGAGTGGGAAAAGGTATCAAGGTTTTGGTGAGGAGCATAACTGGACTCACATATGTGGCTTGTGGGAGCTTCCTTATGCTAAGTCATTGATTTTGATGCACAACATCGACGTCATGCAGCAAGAGAGTAACTTTTGCCAAGCCCTCATAAATACATACATGGATTTCCCTGATAAAATGAAAGACAATGACAAGGCACGCATGGACTTAGCAGTGATATGTGATCGTCCAACCCAAGTGCTTAGAGAAAACGGAGGCAAACCAAAAGCTGACTATTGTCTGAAATCTAAGCAACGGAAAGAAGTGATGAAGTGGATGAAGGATATTAAATTCCTTGATGGTTATGCCGCTGGATTTAGAAGATCTGTGAACTTGAAGACAATGAAGATGAATGGACTGAAGAGCCATGACTTCCACATAATTATGGAGAGGCTCATGCCTGTAATGTTTCGTGGGTACATTTCTGAAGCTATGTGAAAATGTTAGCTGATGTTAGCTATTTCTACAGATAGTTGTGTGCTAAAGAAATCAGAAGAGATGTGATGGAACAACTGGAGAAAGAGGCACTAGTGCTTTTGTGCAAATTGGAAAAAATATTTTCACCGGGTTTCTTCGATCCTATGCAGCATCTCTTTATACATCTTCCATATGAGGCTAAGGTCGGTGGTCCTGTTCTGTATAGGTGGATGTTTCATATAGAAAGAGCTTTAAAGAAGCTTAGAGCAATGGTGGGCAATAAGGCAAGAGTTGAAGGATGTATTGCGGAACAATTTAAACTTAAGGAGGTAGCACACTTCACAAGTTGTTACTTTGCAGAAGAACATAATGTATTTGCTCGAAAGAAAAGGTACCATGATGATGAACGAGAGATGCCTCCTTGTAGTGATCTTTCGATTTTTCAGACAAACGGCAAAGCCGTTGGTCCACCCAAGGCATATCACCTCAGTATGGAAGAACGAAAGTCTGCTTTACTGTACATGTTCACGAATATGCCTAAGGTGGAGAAATACTTTGTGTAAGACTTATTTTCTTAAACTGTTCATATGTGAATTAGTTTATGTTATCAAATATCTCATGTCATACAATAATATTTGACAGCGAGTTTGATGAACAAAACATGAGGTGTCTCGGTAGGCCAACAGCGAGAGACATAGACAAATTGCGACGTGATGGTATGCATGGGCGACCTAATTTCATTATGTGGCTTCGGGACCGTGTAAGCCTTAATTATGTGGCTCCGAGAGCTAATTTCAGTTAACTAATATTACAGAATTTGCTAATGCTTTGTGGCATAATTGATAGTTTGGGGAGGAAATGAATTTGAATGATGACTTACGTCAGTTATCTATTGGAAGCGTAACTGCCAAAAGCTATGGACGTTGCAACATCAATGGATATCGCTTTCGTTCAAGCATTTTTGAATCAAGTCATCCTATGGCCGCCACTCAAAATAGTGGAGTCGTTACTAGGGCAACAGACATGGAAGGACACGAAGCCTGCAGTTCTTCTAGCAACAGCAGACGTCGAGAGCTGTTGAGCGCGGTACATGGAGATGAGGTAACATATCTTGTACAAATAAATTTGTTTACATATTTACAAATAAATCTTGAGTTGTATGTACCAGGATGAGCAGCACACTGAGGAGTAGCACATTGAGGAGGAGCAGCACAATGAGGAGGTGGAGCACAATGAGGTGGTGGAGCACAATGAGGAGGTGGAGCACGTGACATGGGACCAGGCCGCACAGCATCAACAACCATGGGACCAGTGGGACCACCAGAGAGAGCAGCAATAGGCATGGGACCAGTGGGGCCAATAGGGCGAACCGGCTGACAACCCGATGGATGATGGCTCGGGAGGCTCTTCAGCGACACGCACACGTCGCTCAAGAAAAAGCCACTCAGTAAAGCCTAGTCACGCGATAGAGCGAGAGGCTGATAGGACTTTAATCATGCCACATGGAGATCGGTGAGTGTAATATATTAACTTATCTCATATAACTATTATGTGTATTATTAATGTTTTTGTGTAATGCATGAATTGGGAGGACTTGTCCTTTGATGGCAAGGGACACCACACTCAGGTTAACCTTACGTTGGGTTCTCTTTGCCGCCTTCACTACCCTGGTATAGTGAAGGTGTCAAACGGTGATACCGAGAATGAGATGCTCGTCAGTACCTGGGACGAGTACAAGTTTAAAAAGGAACGAAACCACACCGACAGACAGGGACTTGTACGTAATGACTTTTGGGTGTGAATTCTTTATTATTTTTGTTATGTTTCTTAATATTTTAAATCTATGACTTATACCATTGTATTTGTATTCTTTATGTTGTAGCTTCGATATCGGTTGCCTGACGGAGAGGATTACATGGGGCACGCTGAACGTGTCTTCCAAAACAATGCAAAGAAGCTGGTGAAGGATGCCATATACTATGCGAGAATTTAGGCTACAAACCTGTATTTTCAAAAGCATCCGGAAGAAGCAGGCCCCTTGAATAAAAAGGAAGGGTCCTCAAAGATATATTTGACTGAGGATCAATATCGCGAGGTTAGTATTCAATTTGTTTTACCCTTTATATTGATTGTTGTGATTTATATAATATGTAACATTGTGTGTGCAGGTGATGGTTCCATGGATGGCGCCCGTGCCTGATGCGTACTATGCTTGGTGTCGATATTGGGCTTCCGAAGGCTTCCAGAAAGCGTCAGCGCATCACAGACAATGTCGAGGAACCAATCCTAACCACAAGTTTGGCGGTGACGACATGATACGAAAAGCTAAAAGAATGATAAGTTTGATCTAGCTATGTCGATCAGCAAATAGTACGATTTCTTATGAATGTTTTTTGTTTATACAGGAAGCTACGAGTGGCCAAAAGCCTAGTGACATTGAGGTCTACCAGGAGGGCCACAAAGGACCAGACCCGAACAACCCTGACCAGCTCTGCAGCCAAACAGCCACAGATCGCTTGGTGAGTTTTGGCCCAAAAGTACAGACGTTCAAAGTTTAGAAATTCCTGCATTTGTAAGGTTGTGAATGATGTATAAGCGGCATATGGGGAGGAGATGGTTCGTCGCCATGGCCCTGACTTCGACAGGCGCCATGAACCGGTGGATCCCTCGGTGGTGTACGCAAGTGGTGGTGGCAAAGCGCATGGACGGTAAGCTCTAACTTATGAAATTATATGGTTGACACTAAATTGATTATGCAGTAATCACATTTTTTGAATCACTTATAGATACGCACTCTTCGACGGATTCATTGACTCGTCGTCGGTGAGATCTCAGAGGACGGGTTCGTCTTCCCGTAGCTCATGCTCTCGTCGACCGAACGAGCAGGAGTTGGAGATTATGAGGATGCGTGAAGAGATGAGACAACAACGCGAATTTATGGAGGCTTGCAATGCACATAACCAAGCGATGTATCAAGTGAGTACACATAATCCGAACTCTAAATTATTATATTTCAATACAACATCTTCAGTAGTAACACATATGTTTAACAGTTAATGCAGCAACAGGGCATGGCAACAAATTTTCCACCGCCACCACAATGGAGCCAATTTGCAAGCACACCAGTTCCACCACCACAGTTCAACACCCCTCCGACACATATACCTGCACCTGGAGATAGGGTACGTTTGATAACTCTCGATTAATTTATACACTTGTATACTTTTTGATATTTGCATTTAATGTGTTGATATTTGCTAACTTGCATAGGTTACGCCCGAAGCGGGTGGTAGTGGGTCTGATCCCGCAGCAGGGACTAGATTTGTTGACTCGCTCTTCACGTTCCCTCCTCCTGGTGGTGGTGGCGGCAGCGGTCAAAGCTCTAACCACCCAAGTGGTGGTTATCTCTAAACACTTGAATATGTTTCTTAACTCGTTGACTCTTGGTCGTACTTGAACATATGTCGTACTTATATTTGAATACTATGTCATACTCGTTGACTCGATGTGGAGGTTGAACTTATATTTGAAATGTTGGTGGATGTTATGTTTGTAATGCATGATTTTTATTATGAATGCATGTGTTTGTAATGTGGCTATTATCTGTGATTTATGTTATGTGTGATATATGTTATGTGTGCAAAAATAGTGACCTAATTTAGTGTTGTTTTTGTAGCAGTATAGGGTAATTCTCGTCGGCCCAGTTAATTCCCGTCGGCTATGGTCGAACCGACGGGAATTAACTAATAACTCTCGTCGGCCCAGTTAATTCCCGTCGGCCACTTAGGGCCGACGGGAATTAACTAATAACTCTCGTCGGCCTGGAGAACCAACGGGAATTAATTAATAACTCCCGTCGGCCTAGGGAACCGACGGGAGTTAGCCTTAATTCCCGTCGGCTAGTTAGTGGTCGACCGGAATTAATAATTCACGTCAGCCGCCGACGGGGATAAACTTATCCCCGACAAGGGACGCCTGGCGGTTGACAACCAACGGGAATAAGCCCTAAACCGACGGGAGTTACTTATTCCCGTCGGTTTAGTGCTTATTCCCGTCGGTTCCTGGCCGACAGGAATTAAGTGCTTTCCTGTAGTGGATGATCAATTGCCATACAACCCCCATTTTTGTCGAAAATAGCCATGAAGGACCATTTTCAGTAATACTGAAGGCTAACACCTACGGATTTTTGACCAAGAAATGGTCTCCAACAAAAATCCAAGAATGTGGTCTATGGCAAGGAAACATATGTGGGGTGAGGTGTACGAGCCTCTAGTCGATGATCAATGGCCACACAACCCCCATTTTTGTCGAAAATAGCCATGAACGACCATTTTCAATAATACCGAAGGCTAACTGTTGGGGCGAAGGCGAAGACGCTACCCTTCGCTCGATGTCTTCGCCAGTCTCGCTGCGCCAACTGAGACGACGACCGGCAGTCTTCGCTCTTCGTCCGGCACGCCGAAGGACGAAGACCTATGGCGAGGTCGCCCCATCCCTCGGCGTCGCCCAACACTGGAGCCCACGTGCAATCCGGCCCGTCACAACAAGCCCCACGCTATCACTGCGCAGTACGGGCTCAAATTGTAAAGGTTTTTCTATTATTACAGTCTGTAACCCTGCTTTAATGAGAATATTCCAGGGGGAACCTAGGCACCTAAGGGCACATGCGTCCTTAATCCTTGACGCTGGGCACTCAGACACCTATAAATACCCCCGCACAGTGCCCTTGAGAGGCCTGATTAACAGAGCTATTGTCATCTCAAGTTGAAACCTTGTTTACATCGCTTTCACTCCCACGTTGGATCAACTCGCCCAGGAAAGCGAGTTCCAACACTAACACCTACGGATTTTTGATCAAGAAATGGTCTCCACCAGAAATCCAAGAATGTGATCTATGGCAAGGAAACATTTGTGGGGTGAGGCGTACGAGCCTCTAGTCGATGACTAGTGGCCACACAACCCCCATTTTTGTCGCAAATAGCCATTAACGACCATTTTCAATAATATCGAAGGCTAACACGTACGGATTTTTGACCAAGAAATGGTCTCCACCAGAAATCCAAGAATGTGATCTATGGCAAGGAAACATATGGGGGATGAGGTGTATGAGCCTCTGGTCGAAGATCAATGGCCACACAACGCCCATTTTTGTCGAAAATAGCCATGAACGACTATTTTCAATAATACCAAAGGCTAACTTGTACGGATTTTTTATGAAGAAATGGTCTCCACCAGAAATCCAATAATGTGATCTATGGCAAGGAAACATATGTGGGGTGAGGTATACGAGCCTCTGGTCGATGATAAATGGCCACACAACCCCATTTTTGTCAAAAATAACCATGAACGACCATTTTCAATAATACCGAAGGCTAACACCTACGGATTTTTGACCAAGAAATGGTCTCCACCAGAAATACAAGAATATGGTCTATGGAGTGGAAACATATGTGGGGTGAGGTGTACGAGCATCTAGTCAATGATCAATGGCCACACAACCCCATTTTTGTCGAAAATAGCCATGAACGACCATTTTCAATGACACTGAAGGCTAACACCTACGGATTTTTGACCAAGAAATGGTCTCCACCATAAATCCAAGAATGTGATCTATGGCAAGGAATTATATGTTTAGTGAGGTGTATGCGCATCTGGTGAAAGATCAATGGCCACACAACCCCTATTTTTATCGAAAATAGCCATGAACGACCATTTTCAATAATACCGAAGGCTAACATATTCGGATTTTTGACCAAGAAATGGTCTCCACCAGAAATCCAAAAATGTGATCTATGGCAAGGAAACACATGTGGGTTGAGGTGTATGAGCCTCTAGTCGATGATCAATGGCACACAACCACCATTTTTGTCGAAAATAGCCACAAACGACCATTTTCAATAATACCGAAGGCTAACACGTACAGATTTTTTACCAAGAAATGGTCTCCACTAGAAATCCAAGAATGTGATCTATGGCAAGGAAACATATGTGGGTGAGGTGTACAAGCCTCTGGTTGACGATAAATGGCCACACAACCCCCATTTTTGTCGAAAATAGCCATGAACGACCATTTTCAATAATACCGAAGGCTAACACCTACGGATTTTTGACCAAGAAATGGTCTCCACAAGAAATCCAAGAATTTAATCTATGACAAGGAAGCATATGTGGGGTGAGGTGTACGAGCCTCTGGTCGATGATCAATGGCCACACAACCCCCATTTTTGTCAAAAATTGCCATGAACGAGCATTTTCAGTAATACCGAAGGCGAACACCTACGGATTTTTGACCAAGAAATGGTCTCCACCAGAAATCCAAGAATGTGATCTATGGCAAGGAAACATATGTGGGATGAGGCGTATGAGCCTCTGGTCGATGATCAATGGCCACAACCCTCATTTTTGTTGAAAATAGCCATGAACGACCATTTTCAATAATACCGAAGGCTAACACGTATGGATTTTTTGACCAAGAAATGGTCTCCACCAGAAATCCAAGAATGTGATCTATGGAAAGGAAACATATGTGGGGTGAGGTGTACTAGCCTCTAGTCGATGACAAATGGCCACACAACCCCCATTTTTGTCGAAAATAGCCATGAACAACCATTTTCAATAATACCAAAGGCTAACACCTAAGGATTTTCGACCAATAAATGGTCTCCACCAGAAATCCAAGAATGTGATCTATGGCAAGGAAACAAATGTGGGGTGAGGTGTACGAGACTCTGGTCTATGATCAATGGCCACACAACCCTATTTTTGTCGAAAATAGCCATGAACGACCATTTTCAATAATAACGATAGCTAACACGTACGGATTTTTGACCAAGAAATGGTCTCCACAAAAAATCCAAGAATGTGATCTATGGCAAGGAAACATATGTGGGGTGAGGTGTACGAGCCTTTGGTCGATGATAAATGGCCACACAACCCCCATTTTTGTCAAAAATAGCCATGAACGACCATTTTCAATAATACCGAAGGCTAACACCTACGGATTTTTGACCAAGAAATGGTCTCCACAAGAAATCCAAGAATGTGATCTATGGCAAGGAAACATATGTGGGGTGAGGTATATGAGCTTCTGGTCGATGATCAATGCCACTCAACCCCCATTTTTGTCAAAAATAGCCATGAACGACAATTTTCAGTAATACCGAAAGCGAACACCTACGGATTTTTGACCAAGAAATGGTCTGCACTAGAAATCCAAGAATGTGATCTATGGCAAGGAAACATATGTGGGATGAGGCGTACGAGCCTTTGGTCGATGATCAATGGCCACAACCCTCATTTTTGTCGAAAATAGCCATGAACGACCATTTTCAATAATACCGAAGGCTAACACGTATGGATTTTTGACCAAGAAATGGACTCCACCAGAAATCCAATAATGTGATCTATGGAAAGGAAACATATGTGGGGTAAGGTATACGAGCCTCTGGTCGATGATAAATGGCCACACGACCCCCATTTTTGTCAAAAATAACCATGAACGACCATTTTCAATAATACCGAAGGCTAACACCTACGGATTTTTGACCAAGAAATGGTCTCCACCAGAAATCCAAGAATATGGTCTATGGCATGGAAACATATGTGGGGTGAGGTGTACGAGCCTCTAGTCGATGATCAATGGCCACACAACCCCATTTTTGTCGAAAATAGCCATGAACGACCATTTTCAATGACACTGAAGGCTAACACCTACGGATTTTTGACCAAGAAATGGTCTCCACCATAAATCCAAGAATGTGATCTATGGCAAGGAATTATATGTTTAGTGAGGTGTATGAGCCTCTGGTCAAGGATCAATGGCCACACAATCCCCATTTTTATCGAAAATATTCATGAACGACCATTTTCAATAATACCGAAGGCTAACATATTCGGATTTTTGACCAAGAAATGGTCTCCACCAGAAATCCAAAAATGTGATCTATGGCAAGGAAACATATATGGGTTGAGGTGTATGAGCCTCTAGTCGATGATCAATGGCACACAACCACCATTTTTGTCGAAAATAGCCACAAACGACCATTTTCAATAATACCGAAGGCTAGCACGTACAGATTTTTTCCAAGAAATGGTCTCCACTAGAAATCCAAGAATGTGATCTATGGCAAGGAAACATATGTGGGTGAGGTGTACGAGCCTCTGGTTGATGATAAATGGCCACACAACCCCCATTTTTGTCGAAAATAGCCATGAACGACCATTTTCAATAATACCGAAGGCTAACACCTACGGATTTTTGACCAAGAAATGGTCTCCACACGAAATCCAAGAATGTGATCTATGGCAAGGAAGCATATGTGGGGTGAGGTGTACGAGCCTCTGGTCGATGATCAATGGCCACACAACCCCCATTTTTGTCAAAATTGCCATGAACGACCATTTTCAGTAATATCGAAGGCGAACACCTACGGAATTTTGACCAAGAAATGGTCTCCACCAGAAATCCAAGAATTTGATCTATGGCAAGGAAACATATGTGGGATGAGGCGTATGAGCCTCTGGTCGATGATCAATGGCCACAACCCTCATTTTTGTTGAAAATAGCCATGAACGACCATTTTCAATAATACCGAATGCTAACACGTATGGATTTTTGACCAAGAAATGGTCTCCACCAGAAATCCAAGAATGTGATCTATGTAAAGGAAACATATGTGGGGTGAGGTCTACTAGCCTCTAGTCGATGACAAATGGCCACACAACCCCCATTTTTGTCGAAAATAGCCATGAACGACCATTTTCAATAATACCAAAGGCTAACACCTACGGATTTTCGACCAATAAATGGTCCTCCACCAGAAATCCAAGAATGTGATCTATGGCAAGGAAACATATGTGGGGTGAGGTGTACGTGCCTCTGGTCTATGATCAATGGCCACACAACCCTATTTTTGTCGAAAATAGCCATGAACGACCATTTTCAATAATACAGATGGCTAACACGTACGGATTTTTGACCAAGAAATGGTCTCCACCAAAAATCCAAGAATGTGATCTATGGCAAGGAAACATATGTGGGGTGAGGTGTACGAGCCTTTTGTCGGTGATAAATGGCCACACAACCCCCATTTTTGTCGAAAATAGCCATGAACGACCATTTTCAATATTACCGAAGGCTAACACCTACGGATTTTTGACCAAGAAATGGTCTCCACAAGAAATCCAAGAATGTGATCTATGGCAAGGAAACATATGTGGGTTGAGGTATATGAGCTTCTGGTAGATGATCAATGCCACTCAACCCCCATTTTTGTCAAAATAGCCATGAATGACAATTTTCAGTAATACCGAAAGCGAACACCTACGGATTTTTGACCAAGAAATGGTCTCCACCAGAAATCCAAGAATGTGATCTATGGCAACGAAACATATGTGGGATGAGGCGTACGAGCCTCTGGTCGATGATCAATGGCCACAACCCTCATTTTTGTCGAAAATAGCCATGAACGACCATTTTCAATAATATCGAAGGCTAACACGTATGGATTTTTGACCAAGAAATGGTCTCCACCAGAAATCGAAGAATGTGATCTATGGAAAGGAAACATTTGTGGGGTGAGGTGTACTAGCCTCTAGTCGATGACAAATGGCCACACAACCCCCATTTTTGTCGAAAATAGCCATGAACGACCATTTTCAATAATACTGAAGGCTAACACCTACGGATTTTCGACCAATAAATGGTCTCCACCAGAAATCCAAGAATGTGATCAATTGCAAGGAAACATATGTGGGGTGAGGTGTACGAGCCTCTGGTCTATGATCAATGGCCACACAACCCCTATTTTTGTCGAAAATAGCCATGAACGACTATTTTCAATAATACCGAAGGCTAACACCTACGGATTTTTGACCAATAAATTGTCTCCACCAGAACTCCAAGAATGTGATCTATGGCAAGGAAACATATGTGGGGTGAGGTGTACGAGCCTCTGGTCTATGATCAATGGCCACACAACCCCAATTTTTGTCGAAAATAGCCATGAACGACCATTTTCAATAATACCGATGGCTAACACGTACGGATTTTTGACCAAGAAATGGTCTCCACAAAAAATCCAAGAATGTAATCTATGGCAAGGAAACATATGTGGGGTGAGGTGTATGAGCCTTTGGTCGATTATAAATGGCCACACAACCCCCATTTTTGTCGAAAATAGCCATGAAACGACCATTTTCAATAATACCGAAGGCTAACACCTACAGATTTTTTACCAAGAAATGGTCTCCACCAGAATTCCAAGAATGTGATCTATGGCAAGGAAACATATGTGGGGTGAGGTGTACGAGCCTCTGGTCGATGATCAATGGCCACACAACCGCCATTTTTGTCGAAAATAGCCATGAACGACCATTTTCAATGACACTGAAGGTTAACACCTACAGATTTTTGACCAAGAAATGGTCTCCACCATAAATCCAAGAATGTGATCTATGGCAGAACA